>PVJS01015337.1:22346-39139 GCA_004027185.1 Glis glis
GGATTGAACGCAGGGGCGTTCTACCTCCGCGCTACACCCCCGGCCCTATTTTTTATACTTTATTTTGAAACCGGTCTCATGAAGTTGCGGAGGGCCTCACTACAGGGAGAGAGAGAGAGAGAGAGAGAGAGAGAGAGAGAGAGAGAGAGACAGGGAGTGAGAGAGCGTGAGAGAGCTGAGGCTGGCCGCGAACCCGGATCCTCTGGTCTCTGCCTCCCAAAGTACTGGGATTACAAGCGCAGGCCACCACACCCAGCTAGGTATTCTCATATCGAGGTGTTTTCCTAAACTTATACAGCAATAAAATAAAGGTGATAATATTTGTCACTGAAACTGTGTGCATACTCTTTACAATCAGCAAGCAATTGGAATAGACCAGATACAGGCAAAGATGTGGGTGTGGTCATTATGAACTTTTCATTATTGTTTTTATAGGGAGATGAGATTATTTGCAGCTACATACAAAGGCTTATTAATCCAGGGATAATTTGGTCTGTTTATTAATCCATTTCTAAACAGCATGTGATTTACATAATTTGCGTATCACTTTAGAAAGTAAAATTACACAGGTTGATTGATTCCAGCAAGTCTGCCATTTTTAAGGAACCCTTGCTTTGAATGTAAATCATAATTAATGATTACCTTTAATTTTAGAGTTATAAATTTGAGCTATACATATGTGTACTCTTGGAGTCACACATATTGATGAAAATTTATTCTTTTTTTAAAATTAAGCATCAAGTTAAATTACAAAAGAAATATCAGAGTATGATATCTATGAAGGTAATAATATTTTATAAAAGCAGGAAATTTGGAAAGAATTTATACTAGTTAATTTAATTAGATATTAATAATTAAAAGATTTTCTGATCCTGCATTTTTAAATTAAGCAGAGCTTTGTAAATATGACAAAAGTGGCATTTCCAAAGGGGGAGGGGACACGAGGCATTTTTAAACTAGCTTGGTTATATCAGTTTAATTAGAGACATGTAATAATAAAATTATCTGATCCTGCAAAATTTTTTCAATTATACAAAACTTTGAAAATCTGACGACAACAAGTTTTGTAAAGAAAAAAAAGTGCTAACATTTTAAAATTTGACCCTGAACCTTTCACCTGAGGAAAAAAACATGTACTGTTTGTATTTGGCAGTAGAATGTTATCTTTGAAAATATACCCTTTTTATTTGATGTGATCCAAAATAATGCTTAAACAAATTGGGTTACAAGCGCCAATGCTGCATAAAGTGTTGTAAAAATGATTAGTGTTTATAAGTACAATTTGCTCCAAGAAAATTTGGAACCACTTAAAGCTGGAAAAGTGTCAATATTTTATGATATATTTTATACCAAAAATGTCTAGATTGCAAGATCCTTTCCAAGTATAAGCTCTAGTCAGCTATATTCATTGAAAGTTGTGGTTTACAGGTGCTATATAAAGTCACTAGTCATTTAGTATAGCACATCTGTTGTAAATACTAAAATACAAAAATTGATAAGTGTAAATATTTCAGTATTTAGTTTACTTAGAACATTTTCAAAATGTTAACTTTTTTAAAATTCTAGTAAATAATTAAAATTTTATTTTAGTCTTATGGGCTTTTAAACAACTATCTTTAAATATTAGTCATCAAAGTCATTCTGTTTTAAATATTAAATTCACACAAGTTAAATAAAATACTTTTTAAAATGAAATTTGCTATCCAAAAGTTTCCTTTTGATTTCTGAATGATGCCTGCTTTTCTCATACTCTGACATTCCTTAATGCTAAAAAGAGGAGAAAAAAGAGAAGAGCAAGGACATCTATTCTCTAATGCTTAATTTCTCCTGTTTAGGTTTATTTTTGTTTTTGTTTTTGTTTTGGTCATCACTACCTCTAACTAATTCTTTCTTGTGTTTCCATATATGACTATTTCAAATTGGTTTTTATTTTCTATGCAAGTCCCAGATGTTTTGAAAGCAATTTTAACACTTTAATGTAAGAACTGAAGTTTCTTCTAGCATTTTCTCCTTTGATTTCTATATTTTGTGATATAAATATCAATACATTCCAATTTAGTGACATCAGTATCATAGCACAGTAGAAATATAGGTGTTGAAGTTCAAAAATGTAACTTGAAAATATCTTCTATTTCCTTATTCTTTATTCTTGTGCCCATCATTTAATCTTTCTAATTCTCAATAAATTTATTTGGAGAATGAGGGGAATCAATAAAACTTTTAAATGACTTTCAAAATATATAATTTCAATTTTCTATGGAAATTAAGATAAGATAAACAGATGTTTTTCTTTGCGTTTCAGGCACTCATGCAACAACAAACGCAAAATTCACACATTCAAGACACATATCACATATACATACACACACATAAAGGTTTTCCTAGATACTGATGAATGACTAATTTGCAAAACTCAAACACTTGCCTGCAAGTAGGGAAGCATAAAGGACTCTTTGTATATATGAGTGTGGTCCATCACTTCTCATCTACATTAGGATGATATCTTAATAAACACCTTTACTGTTAAGCATGTTCAGGGTGCTGTTCAGCTACCTGGCAGCAATTCTATATATCAGGTCTGCAAAAGACACTTGTCTGGGTGTTGTGCATGCGTTGCTGTGCACTGACAACTGAGTGTTGAAATCTCTGGGGGGACTTCCCGCAGCAACCGCACGTCAGATGCCTCGAATCGCCTGTCCACATTTGGAACTCTAGCGATAAAAAAGATTTATCTCCCATACATCTGCCTTCTCTCTTCTGATTTGATGCTCTCTCTCCCATCCGTGAGGTTTCAGTAAACAACTTCAAAGACTGACAGAAGCTGACAGCACACTGCAGATGCAAAGACTTGGTTTTCTCCTTTCCTCTGGTAGATTTCATTTTTGTCAAAACTTTTTGAAGTTATCAATTAGGCTTAAGATTGGTTTGTACAAAAGGAGTTCAAAAAGCCACTTGAACAGCCAGAATATGTAAAAAAAAATCAAATCTTGAAGTTGTTATTTCAAATTAGTGATTGCTAATTAAATACACTGTTTCTTCTCAGCACCCTGCATATCTCCTCTGGGTAATTCCAATTGTGGTCCTCACAACATTCCATGTGTGTTATGTCTGTATTCATTGTTTGTTGGTTCTTACTGTATTTCCTCTTCTACCTCTTGTTTCCTTAGGCATTTTATTTAGATATGGTGCTATTCAAGTGAATGTTACTGACTGATTAATATACTTTTTAGACCCAGAGTAAAATTTTAATGTTTTTACGACTTATATTTTAAAGGATCGTTTCTTTGGTACCAGGGTGAACCTGGGACATTCTTTCTTTGAGCTACACCCCAGCCCTTTTTATTTTTATTTTGAAACAGCGTCTCACTATGTTTCTGCGGCTGGCCTCAAACCTATGATCCTCCTTTCTCAGCCTCCCAAGAATTGGTATTAAAGGCGTGTGCCTCCATGCCCAGCTAGGATCTTCTATTTTTAAATCATGTTGAATAGCTTATCTTCTATTTGCTGAGATGAATAAGAAGTTTGTATTATATTTTTAGGGACAGTAAAGAAAAATTAAATATTTTATATTAATTGCTGCTTATCAGTAGCATCTGAATCAAGATTAATTCATGAAAGGGAGGGAAGGGGGAGGGAATAGGGTGGGATTGGAGGGAGGGCTAAATGTGCAATGTGTGCATGTATGATGTTCATACCCTGACATATATCAAAATGTATAATTACAATGCACCAATAAATGAACATAAAAAAAGATTATAATTTTATTGCTGTCAAGCCATGATACACATTATACATATAAGACAGTCAAACTCATAACTATTTTTGGTACAAAAAGTAGATATGTCATGTATTATTAATGTGTGATGCTTTTCTAAAAGCAAGAAGTATAATGTATCACTTATATTTTAATATAACAATAATTTCTATTTTCAATTTTTATTTTTATTTATTTTTTGAGGTACTGGGGATTAAATTCAGGGGCGTTCTACCTCCAAGCTACACCCCCAGTCCTATTTTTTATTCTTTATTTTGAAACAGGGTCTCACCAAGTTGCGGAGGGCCTCACTAAGTAGCTGAGGCTAGACCACCAGCCTGTGGATCTTCCTGTCTCAGCTTCCCAAGTACTGGGATTACAAGTGTGCACCACCATGCCTGGTTTATTTTCCTTTTTTAACTTGAAACATTATTTTTATACCTAACCAATCATGTTAGAAGTGTTGTTATTTGTTATTTCTTGCAACGTTGAATTGCTTCATGTGCACTTCCATGTTTTTCCAAAGATCCAAACATTGTGAAATGATATTGGAAATGGCATTGATTGGGAAGACTGGTCAATACATCTCCTTCTAGTATGTTTTCTACAGTAATACTCATTGCCTGACCCTTCTGATCCCTCCCTCAGTTATCACCTTGGAGTGGGGTGTAGACAGGATTGTCAGAGAAGGGGTTTTAAATAGGCCTAATTAAAGAAAAAGGAAGAGAGCTTTAAGAATGAGTTACCACTATGCATCTTTATTTCTGTTATAATAGGACACATACCCCATTATCTAAGAAGAAAGAAATCATATGGTCCATACGTGATACTCTTTATGATCTTTGGTCCAAATTAGTCCAAACTAGTAAAAGTCTAAAGTCCAAACCTCTCTCTTTTGTTTGGATTGAGGTCACTGGCAGGGCAGAATAGGGAACTGTGTGGTTAACTGTAGTGAAGACAGCCTTTGAGCCAATGCTAAGTGTTATGTTCAAATGTTGCCAATATTTTAAATTCAAACTATATAAAAAAGAAAAAAGATTCTTTAAACACCATGGACAATGAAATCCTTGTATAGCCTTTTTCTTCACTTTTTCCTATTAACACAGAGTCACAAACGCGTGTTACCAAGTCAAACACACTCACACTTGTAGATACATGCTCCCAGCAGGGTTTCATTTGTGCGCAGTGCTGTGGTTTGGTGAAAAAACCTCTCATGTGTGTAGCTGTTTTCATTTTTTAGCTTGTCACAGCATGAAATCAGTGTCTCCCTGAGAGCAGTTTTTTAATACCCTGAGACTTGGAAGCTAAGTAATTTAAATGTCTGAATATGCAGAAATATAGCTCAAGTGTGGTTTGTATATTCATACCAACTCCAGTTATCACAGAATAGAAAAGTCACAGTAGAAGAATGTGATGTGTGGTTGGGGAAGTTTACAAAACCTGTTCTCTTTGTTTCCATGTTTTTCCAGAACAGAGTGAATAATTTCTTTCCTAAAAATCTACAAATGCATAGTGTACTGATTATAATATATCAAAATAACTATGCATTCCAAAAATGATTTCTATTAAAAACTTCTTTCTATCTGCCTAAAATATATTAGACAGACCAGGATTGAATGTAGAAATGTTTAAGCTTTGCTCTTTCTTTCCCTTTTAAAAAACGTTTTTCTTTATGTAATTCCCAAACCTGATTTTTTTTTTCTTCTACAAGTTTTCCATTATACCATAAACAGAGCCAGAAGTTAGTTTCTCTTGATTTTCAAGTCTGGGTATGCTTGATTCCCCAAAGAGAAAGATGAGACCGTACCCTTAAATTTATGGTGTGCATATTAACTGACTGGCATGGGACAGGAGCACTGGTTAGAAGGCCATGACTTTAGGGTGCTTCGGGTCAGATCTTGTTTTGACATTATGCTTATTTTACAGTAATCAGCATATTAAACTGGGGAGCATTTTCTCATATATGCAAAATACAGAGTATGGAAAGCAGCAGTTTAGTAGCAGTAGAAGGCCAAGAAAGGTTAAGGTTTGCTTGCCTTGTGGTGCAGCTGATAAAACAATTGAACTGCTTCCAAGATTCCTAGACTCCAACTTTGTCATTTATTTTTCTCTGTCGCTATTTTTTAAGGAAAGAAAATAGACTTATTTCCATGAAATTCTGAAGTGGCAAAACTGTACTTTACATGAAAGAGAAACATTTTTCATAAGTGAAATGCATATGGAACTACTCCAGCAACTTCAGCCTGTGTAACTTGTTAAGACTTAGAGAAGCTAAAATAATTTCCAGAAAATTTCAAGAGAGAGATTTAGTCACTGACTTTTGACCAAGAGGTAGACAAATCAAGTGAATGATTAACTACTTTAAAAAGAGTATTTCCCATACTTGTTGAAATAGAGTAATTAAAATTTGCTTTCATACTTTTGAAAAGTCTTTTTATTTAATTACAGACCCTACTTTACTGTAATCAAATGAATTATGTTTCATAGACTTAAAATAACCTCTTAGTTGTATTATTTGAACTGCCTTATTTTGTTTCTACTTATATTTCACTTCACTGATTTTTAAATTTTTTGTGAGTTTACATGTATTTATTGGGCATCTCCCTTGTCCTCAAAATTGTAGTCGATATTTTATTTATTTTTATTCATATATTTATTTTGGTACTGGGGATTGAGCCCAGGGACATTCTACCTCTGAGCTACACCCCTAGCCCTATTTTGTTTTTTATTTTGAAATAGGGTCTTGCTAGGTTGCTGAGAGTCATGCTGCGTTGCTGAGGCTGGACTCAAAATTGTGATCCTCCTCTCTTAGTCTCCAAAGTACTGGGTTTACGGGCATGTGCCACCACAACTGGCTGTAGTTGATATTTTAATGAACATAGAATTCCTGAATGTATCAATTAGTTGAATAAATATGACAAATATATACTAAATAAATGCATAATGTCATACATATACTTTGACTCTTCTGATTTCTACTGAGGTATATTTTTCTTACACCAAATTGTACCAATTGTATACTGTGTTATATAATTTTGTTTTGGACACTTATTAAATATTTGAGGAGAAAATTTAGACATTCAAATAGATTTCTTTGGTAGGTAATCAATAACAACCTCAGCAGATGATGCAGCCAAACAAACAGAAAACGAAATCAAAGACAATATGATGGAGATATTAGTGAAGACAGATATTGAAGTACTTAAAACTGTATTTTAAACCTGTTTAAGTTTCTAAATTTTTAGTGCTATAATCAAACAATAAGCATGCTTTAAATATTGTCCCCCAGAATTATTAGGTAATGAGACCAAATACATAATTTGAGAGGCACAGAGAATAATGAAAATAGCTTGTTTAAAAATTAGCAATTTTAAGATGGGGATGGCAGAACCTCAAACCAAACTCCCAACCTGCTAAACAGAGCTCTGTGCAACTGGCTACACAGAATGCATGCTTCAAAAGCCAACCCTGGGAAGAATGGTCATTGAGTAAAAAAGTCTCCAGAGAGTAAGAAATAGTTTTCAATTATTTAAGTTATTATTCCTTGGCAAAATGCTAGTACTTTCTTTAAGGATTTCTATGAAAATTAAAAAAAATACATGTAAACTATTTAGGCAGTGATGGGCACATTTAGAGACCATTTGATAATTATTATTTCCATTCTTACCTGTTGACACTATTTCATTATGACTTTTCTCTTATTTAATGACTGCACTATCATAAATTTCTCTTCTCCTTTTTCTTCCCTTTTCTCTTCCATTGACCTTAGTCATTTTTTTTCCATTTATTGAAAAATAAATACAGGTCTCCTACCACAAGGACATGCCATACTCAGTGGTGGCACTTTACTGTCCCAACCATGCCTCCATTCTTAACATTCTTTCATCCACTTTCCTTGACATCTGCAAAAGATCAGCCCAAGAATGTATAATTGCTAGTGGTGTATCCTATGCATTACAGAAAATACAGCTATTTACCATGGAGAGTAGCCAAGTTGCTGAAGTTTAAATAGCTCAGAGTGTCCTAAAAAGAAGAGGTAGGAGCACATCCATAGTTTGGTGTAGGGGATTTTGTATTTTGAATAGATGTACAATTGGCTCTTCATGTAGTCTGTATAGATTTCTACTAATTGCAGTAGATAATTCTAAAGAGGTATAGCTTAGTTATGCCATGAGGAGGAAATGTTGAAATTTCTTGAGTTAATAAATGGAAGAGGGACTTTAGATAATGGAAGAGAAACTCCAGTGGAGCGAAGGAGGTGGTTTGGGTGAGGAGAGAGAGGGAGAATTAATGAAGGAACCACTTCCATTGACATTGTGTACATATATGAGAATACTAGCGCTAATCTCAATGGAGAAGGGGGAGGGAGCTGGGGGAAAACTCACCAAGTGCTGTGTGCATGTATGCCACTATCACGATGAACTACATTATGACGTGAGACTACAATGCACCAATAAAAATATAAAAAGCAAAAATAAATGGAAATGTCTATTCATGTAAAAATTTGAACAGAGACAATATAGTTTAAGTGAACTTGGCCTTTTTTCCTGAGTGGTAAATTTATGTGTGACATGTGTATATATGTGGGTAATCTTTTTGCTTTACCTGGAAAAATTCTATGTGTGTGAAATTTGAGAAATAACCAACACAAATTTAATATATCTCTGTATACCTATAACAAATCAGAGAAACAAGATGTTCCTCACTCTGTTTTTGTAAGAGAAGCTTAGAAAAATCAAAACCATCTCTATGTAATATAAAAATTCATGCATTACTATTTTCCAAAACCACATAGTGTCTATTAATTTGTAAAAATGTTTTAAATGAAAATTACCTGCAATACATAACTTGTTTTTTTATAGGAATATACAAAATAGGCACTGAAACCTATTGGAATGTCAGACATTTTTTAACCTGAAAGGAAGACTAGTTAGAAATGCAATTTCAATATGAGAATTCAGAGTTAATCCTTGGTGAAGTCAGATTCCTAATATAATTTAAAACTATACAAACTTCTGATGATGTACCCTGGTAATTAAAGTAATTTGAGCTCCCACTATCTGTATATTTATAAATAGCTATAGATTTAATTATTAAAAATTTACTTGTATCTCCAAATATATTGCAGGCAAATTTGAAGTTAAACACAAATTCAAAATAGCACCACATAAACATGAGTTGAATTTCTAATTCTCCCCCCCCCCCACATATCACATTGAATCCCTGATGGCCCTAGATCATGCTTTGGGTTTGATCTACAAGATTTTTGTTTTTTTCATAGCTGAAATCAGATCCTCACTTGCTATATCACTCCACCAAATACCCACAGATATGTCATTATTAGCCTGATTACAAGGCATGGTAAGCCCACAGGGCTATAATATTTTAATATTTTCAATCAGCCTGTGCCTCCTGTCTTCTCTATCCCTGAGGTCTTTACTAAGTTATTAGCTGAGGTTCTGAAATACCCTCTGTGTGTGCATGCACACACACACACACACACACACACACATACACACACACACACACATACAACTATCACACCTCCATTTTTTCCCTATGGTTACTTAATCTACTTCCCCCATTCCTAAAATTTTGTTAAAAGAATAGAGATGTATTCTAGATGATTATATTTGTAATAATATGGTGATTTTTTTCAAATAAATTTTGTTCTTTTCATTTTATGAATAGAAATCCTGAATTTTACCACTCTATCCTTTTTTTTTCTAATGTTCCAAGAAGGTGTTATTTTTTAGGAACTGGGAAGTAGCTACAGGCTTTGATGCTAGTGTCTTACCTGAAATATCCTTGTAAATCTCTAAACTTGAATGTTATCATAGTTATAAAAGTCCATGAGATTCTGTGAATTAGATGGGCTCATTGGAATTTAAATTATCAATTACATAGTCTATGAATATAAATGTTTCAAGTGTATCATTTTTATAAAGTTTTACATATTTTTTCTTACTACTCTTTAAAGTTTTGATTTTTTCCCTTTAAAAAAATATTCACTTGATTTAGAGCTATATTTGGAAGTTACAGGATGTTGGTATTCTTCAAAAATTCAGGGTCCAAGTAGTTACAGAGATCTCTATCAGAGGGTGATGGTCACTGGAACTTAACTTAGTCTCAGATAGTAATTGAAATAAACCAGTTTCCCTAAGGGAATGCATCCATGAAGGGAACATGAGGGTATGCATGTAGAAGTTGTTCCGTGCCTGCTTGATTTGAGTGACTTAATCAAAGTGGAGGTCCCTGCACAGCAGTGGTAACATATCGTAGGTTATAGGCCACAAGGATTTCTTGGCTTCACAACCATCATATTCTATTTGTGCTTAAAAAGACCTCCATTCATTGAGCTGGTAGTTTACATTGGCATTAATCTAATTATATTCCGGTTGTTTTGAATTTAGTTTAGAAATGCCATAAGTGATTCTACTTTCAATAATCATATGCAGAAATTACAAAGTAGCAGTCAACGGAGGACTTTTAAAATAAACAAGCCCTGGAACAACCAAACCCTTGTGTTTTTTAGAAGTATAATCCAAAATATAAACACATGCTGAAATGCTCTTTAAAAATCAATGAAAGATACTGTATTCATGGCACTTAAACCTTTTCATACCAGAGTTCCTGGTATCCCTGGTGATTACTGAAACAAAATGAAGCAAAACTCTTGAAATGGAATAGTTTTACCATTTTTTCCCCCTGCTTCTAATGAGGTTAAGTGTTTTGGAGGAAGCTGATGATGGAAAAACAAGACAGGAAGATAGGGGGCTTAAGAAAAGAGGCAAGAACAGTGACATTAGAATGTCTACTCGGAAACTCCTGCTTCCAGGATTAAATTATCTAAATGCTCCCAATTCTTGTGTCCATTAACAACAGGGAGATGGATATCTCCAGTTTGTAAAGCATGTTCTTGATTTCTCTATGTCTAAAATGCAAAAGCCCGTTGTATTGTGTTTCTTCCTATTTCTAGATTGTTCTTCTGATATGAGCTCTATGTTTATCTACATGTATGTTCTGTGAAGGCAGTATGTGACTATGCACCTACAGTAAAAGTATGGTAAGGAATCTAAACCTAGAACATAAAGGTGCTTCCTAATACATAATTTTTAAAACACAGCACCAGTAATACAATAAATCAAAGTTTGACCATGCTGTCCCCTAGGTATATGTTGATCTGCCTGGTGGGTAATGGAGTAGTAGATGGGATTTGAACTATGTGTTTTGTGTCTGTGGTTATACCCTCCTTAGACTTCATTTCACATGGGTCCTCAAAACCTCCACATGGCCCACCCTTCCATTTTGTCTGCTATCAGAGCGTCCTTGGTCACACTTATGCAAATGGTGGTTTACACTGAATATTCTATTACTCTCAGGGATGTGGTCATTTCCAGGGACATGCAATCTGATTTAGAAGAAATAATGTCTCAGTAGTAGAATCTTTCTTGCCTTTTGAAGAGTGATATTTTGAGAGGAAGATCATTTTGTTGGCCATTATTCAAATTTAAAAAATATAAAAATACTATATTTTCTCTTCAGGAGTGCTCTTTTTCTTTCTTTTGATTTTCTTAAATGCTCCCAATTCTTGTGTCCATTACCAAGAATTTCCTTCCTTCCTTCCTTCTTTCCTTCCTTCCTTCTTTCCTTCCTTCCTTCCTTCCTTTTACTGTCTGTTTTAGAAATGAAAACCTAAATCACAGTATTACATACTTTTTATTAGCACAGTTAGTAAGTCCATCTTCTTCTCCTATACATTTTTCTTGGTAAAAATCTCTCAGTATTATCATGAGATATTAATCTATCTTGACATGAGATTGTGACCTCTTCAAGGGCCTAATACCCTTCACCTTGTCTGAGAGTCCCAGAAACCTGTTTAAATTCCTCTGTTCATCTGTATGATGGTGTAAGTTTTACCTATCAATATGAGTCCTGGCTTAATAAAATGTAGACCAGATGGTAAGCTTACAACTCACCTACAGCTTAGTTTATATTTCTTTCTTTTTTTAAAAAATGAGTTTTTTTATTATTTCAAAAGCAAAACTGCTTAAACTCATTTTCCACTGTCACAAATTCAATTATATAAAATGAGAACAAGTCAAACTTCACATTAAAAAGTATTTTCTGATATTTGTTAGTTGTGCTTGTATAGTACTGCCAATTACATTTATTAGCCCTCAATATTAAACAGCTGGCAGAATTCCATTGTATATAAATAAGACATTTGAGACCTGGACAAGTGCCATTTTGAATGCAGCCAGCTGGTGCTTTTTACAGTTTCATTCAGCCTCATGGTACTGATTCCACAGTACATTCAGTGTTTAGGTAAATGACAATAGAAAAACAAGCTGTGAATTGGGAATTCTATAGGAAATTCCATTGTGTAGAAATATAGCATTTCAAAGACTTGTTAAACCAAGGAAATGATACTTTATGCACCTGTTTATTGAATTTGTTAAAATTTTTGTTACCTGAGCTATGTTTTCAATCTGTAATTTTCTATGTGCCCATTTTTAAGAGCTTTGAGTTACACCATATGAAAGAATTCCTGCTTTATTTTTCTTCTCAAAAAATTATAATTCTTTTTCTCAGCTTGATATTAACTGTAAAAGTGAATTCAACTTAACAATATTGTGCAGCTCATGTTCTCATTTTGTATTTACTCTTTCACAATACTACAGACTTTAATTTTTATCTTCACTAATAATTTTACATACATTCCTTACCTTCATTGAATCATTAAATGAAAGCCCTTTTTTCATGTTATTACATTAAATTAGTGTTTTCAAATAGTGAATATATGTATAAAATACTTATTTTGTGTATATTTGTAATTTATAACATACTTTTATTACATTTAATAAAACACAGATAAATGCTTTTAAAGTGACTTGCATAGTTGTAAATAAAGTAAATATGTGTTCATTAAATTAAATAAGTTTAGGCTAACAAATATCAGTATAGTCCTAAAAATATCTTCTTATTATAATCAACTACATGTTATTTCTAGAAGTAATTATTATCATAGATATTATAACTTTATATACATATAAAATGAGTGTGTGAGTGTATGTGTATGTATGGAAAGTCTAAGTAAGCAGTAACCTTGTCACTCTAATCACTTGTCTGAGATAATCGGCCAGGACAGAGCTCCATGATATCACTTAAAGGATTGGGTTGGGTTTGAGGAATGACATGGAGCAACTCTCTTGACTTATTGGAAAATAAATCTATTATTTATTAATGAACATTAAAAATGTCTTAGCACCTCAATTTGACAATTTTGCATATCTTTAACATTTTTTGTACAGCTTTTATGGACAATACAAAGCATATTACTTTATACTAATGATAATGAAGAAAGTTATCTAATAGGTACCATTTGTCTTTATTTTGCAATTTAATTATTTGATCATGTAAAAATGGATTCATTCTTATATATAGCTTTCCCTTCAGTATTCACATATAATATTTCTTCAATAATATCTTATTGAAAAAGCAAATAGCTGAACACATCTAGATAGGAACTGGGCATCTATGATCTCATTCTATAACAGGTGCACCATTGATATCCATGTGGCCTAATGCAGAGGCTCAGTCCTCAGACACCTGTCACCTTTCTCTTTTAGTAGGAACATTTGACAAAGCTTATCATTGACTTTTCTTCTTTTTTATAAATTTCTTCATTTGGTTTTGAGGCACTATTTTTGCATTTCTCTTGCTTTACTGTTCACTCCCCTCTACTTTGGGCCACCATGATGTGAGAGCTTTGTCCCTCTGCCATGCTTCCTGACACCTTTGCCACTCTCACCACTATTTATACTTCATAGCTGGCCCTATAGACTGAAACCATGAGCCCCAATACACCTTTCCTTCTCTAAGTTGGGATTTTTTGGGGGAAGGGGGTATTTTGGTCACAGTGTCAGGAAAATTGACTAAAAGAGCTGCTGAACCTTAACCATATCATGAGCACAGAACCTAGAGTCTACATTGCCTTCTTTATTTTTTGTATCTTATGGGAATCAGGTCATACTTATCTTTTTAACACTTTCTAGGAGATACTGATATAAAAAATAGTTTTCTGGTCTGATCTAATTGTAATGAAAGATATTAAATTATTTTTGTTACTCTTTTCAAACTCTTTTGTCTGCTAGCCACATATCTGAGAACAGATAAACCAGTCATTTTTGGAGAATAATAAAATGTATCAACCAATTAAATTGGCATTTATAAACATAATCTATATTTACTATTAAAGCTTCTAAATTTTGTTAAGTGTTGTAACATGATTTATTTGCTAGAGCTACTATAACAAAGTACCACAGACTGGCTGGATTAAGCAATAGAAATATTTTTCTCCCAGGCGAGAAGTCTAAAATCAAGGTGTCAACAGAGCTGATTCCTTCCGAGGACTTGAAAGAAGACTCTGTTCCAGGCCTTTCTCTTTGGAATGTAGATATCTATCTTGTCCCTGAGCCTCCACATCATCTTCCCTTTATATATGTCTGTGTCCAAGTTTCCTTTTCTTATAAGACCCCAGCTCACCATAATTACCTACTTTTATTTATGCCTTTACTGATGCTATCTCCTAATATGGATATATCCTGAATTATTGAGGTTTAGAAATTAAGCAATTTTGGAGGTACACATTTAGCCCATAACATAAATTTAAACCATTACTTACTTCATGTTCTTTTCTTTGAAAAAGTAAAAACAAAATGATCCTTTTATTAGTTTAACAAACGTGTGTTGTGTGACCTCTGCCATATATTATGCTAGATTAGGAAAAAAAATGCCTGGAAAAATTTGGACCCACTGTTCAGAATTAAGTGTACTGTCTGTCCTCAGAACGTTAATATGCTCTCAAGCTTACCAGAGTTCACATGTCCCCCAACTTTATAGCTTTATATCATTCCCTTAAAGTATATAAAATTTAAGCACTATGACAGATTTTGCAACTATACAGAGAATTTTTACTCTAAAGATCATGTAAGTTTGCCTTCAGGAAAAGTATAAACTTTTGGAGAAAAATATTTAAGCAAATTCCCAAGTTTTGGATATGAAATGTCCCCCAAAGGCATGGTCACCTGGATGGTTTTATTGGGAGGTGGTGGGAACATAGGAGGAGGGGCCTAGTGGAAGGCCTTTAGGTCATTGGGAGAGTGCCTTGAAGGGGATTGTGGGACACTGTCTCCCTCCTTTTCTTTTGCTTTCTGGCCATGAAATTAATGGTATTGCTTTACTACTCACTCCCACTATAAGGTACTACCTTACCACAGGTCCAAAGCAACAGGTCCAAACCCATCATGGACTGGAACCTCCAAATCTGTGAGCCAAAAATCAAAAATTTTTTTTCTTTGTAAGTTGATTATCTCAAGTATTTTGTTAGGGTGGTGGAAACTATAGTGACACAAATCAGTGCAGTACTAGGTAACATATACAACTGTGGAACTATTTAGGAAATGATGAAAGTGCACAGCTGAGGAGCTAGTGACTTAATCTTGCTGGGGAGGGAAGAAAATCTTAGCAGATGAGGTGCCATTTGAATTGGGTCTTAAAGATCAAAGAGTCTTTGATCACTGGTTAAGTAACAGGAAACAGCAGAGCTGAATAAGAGGCATTTGGGTGCTATGTAAGTGAGAGAGAGACACAGAGTGTCTTTTGAAACTGCCAAAAATCAAATAAACCAACAAAAGAAGGAAAAATGAGATAAGGCAAACCAACAGAGAAGCATGACTTCAGTCTATAAGCTGGGGTGCCTGAAACCAAACATCTTCCCTGTCACCTACTAGGGCCTGACAACAGGACCTTCCCTAATTTTTCAGTAGCTCAATGTCTTCATCTATTAGAAGGAGACATTAATGATCTTTTGCCTTATGAGTTTGGTATCAGGATTATATTAGATATATACATATCAAGAACTTGAAAACACATCTGGACAATGAAAAACCATGATTATATTGAGAACTAGGTAAGCCTAATGAAGGAAACCAAACTCTAGAATTTTAGCTGCTTTGTCCTAAAAATCCACTACACTATATAGTATTCATCAACTTACATTTAACCTCTATAATAGTATTGAATGATTGTTGATATTGAAAATGATGCACACTGTGCCCTCTTGGATCCAAAGTTATAAGCCTAAATGATTATTATCAAGGCTAAATAATAAATCAGGATACATTAATAAAAACTACTACTATATATAGTATGCTAGCACACACACACAGACACATCACATATACACACACTATATAGAAATAATAAAATGACTGTGAGACTTAGGAATTAGTTCTCTGATAAAGTACAAACTTGCCTGGGTCATCTCACCAGAATATTTTCCTTCTGATGTACTTAATTAAATCTATAATTAGATAGAGTTCAAATGGTTCTCTTCAGTATAATACTAGAATTCTGCTTAATTCCTCAGTATTGATTTGGATTCCATATATAAAATAGAGGGAACAGACTGGTACACACTACCATTTTAGAGGCCATGTAGCTCTAGATGATGAAGGATTCAGCGATATTTAGTAATATTAGGAAAATGGTGTTAGGAGTCACCCTGCTCCTAATCTAGCACAACCAAGTGTTTTAAAATATACCAGCTATAGCCTCATTAGATGAGGAGAGCAGAAACCAATCATGAGCTATAATATTCGAAGACTAAGTTAAAGAAATAGTTTCAAATAATCATACTTTGACATATGTGGCAGTAGCAACTAAACTTTGAATTTAGCTGTGAATATTATCAGAATTTTTTCTGGATAATTGAAAAAATATTTTTATTATAAATAGAAGTGTAATTGCATAAAGTTGGTGTTTATATAAATACAACATTTGAAGCAACAAAATAATATATTCACTGGAATACCTTTTCTTTATTTAGGCCATTTGCAAAATACGGAAACGTAGCCGGGCGTGGTGGCGCACGCTTGTAATCCCAGTACTTTGGGAGGCGGAGACCGGAGGATCCGGGTTCGCGGCCAGCCTCAGCTCTCTCTCTCTCTCTCTCTCTCTCTCTCTCTCTCCCCCT
>PVJS01015338.1:0-39044 GCA_004027185.1 Glis glis
GAGAGAGAGAGAGAGAGAGAGAGAGACAGGGAGAGAGAGAGAGAAAGAGAGAGAGAGAGCTGAGGCTGGCCGCGAACCCAGATCCTCTGGTCTCCGCCTCCCAAAGTACTGGGATTACAAGTGTGCGCCACCACGCCCGGCTTATTTTTTTATTTGGAAACAGGGTCTCACTAAGTTGCTGAGAACCTTGCTAAGTTGCTGAGGCTGGCTTCGAACCTACAATCCTCCTTTCTCAGCCTTCCAAGTATTAGGATTACAGGTATGTGACACCACACCCAGCAACTTTTCCTCCTTCTAAATTGATTTTTTCAGGTATTTTATCATAGCAACAGAAAGATGACTAGTATCCTGTCCTTCTTCCCTTTCTCCTTTCCTTCCTCCCTCCCTCCCTTCCCTCTTTTTCTCCTTCCTTTTTGTCATTTACTTTTGATTTAATTAATTATTATTATTATTTTAGTGAAAGCAGGTTCTGTACTCTTGTATGGTCTTTTTGGCCTCTTCATTGGTTCTAGCAGTTTCATCATAACAGGCAGTGCTATCCTGAGGGCCCTATTGTTTAGAGAAAGCTGCCCCACTTAAAGATACTTGCCCAACTGGAGTCTAGTGTTTCTCCTTCTAGGCCAAGCTCCAGATTGTTGGGCTTCAAGCATCCTGAATTCCTGCTTGAAACTTTGCAGAGCGGGTACATCCTGGCCTCCTGAAGTGGCCTAGGGGCAGATCTTTGCTGGACAGCGCTGGAGCACAGGCCATGGTGTACAGGTGCTGGGTGCAAGCTTCTGTGAGAGCACAGAGAAGCGCATGGCCCACATGCAGGACATCATCCATCTGCACTCTTGCTCTGAGCCCTCAACTGTTTAAGATGACCCCGATTCCAAGTGCACCCAGGACAATGCTCTGCCCCGCTGATCTGGTGGTTCTCAGATATAGAAACACTAATTAATAACAGGATTAGGAAGTGTTGCTGGCCCTGCTATTGTATGTTAGTGATTATATTTTTCCTTTCTAAAAGTCTTTAGGTCATAGGAGATTTAGAATATTCCTTTGAGTCTGAAGTTGTAAAAAGGTCAGCATCTCTTCTGCATTTAAAGAGATTTCTTGCCTTGGAAATACAGTGTATTCTCTGCACTTACAAAGATGCTCACCTTTCCCGTCCAGGTTGTTAATTCAGTTGTTAATACAAGCTCCTTTTATCAGCTAGAGGCAATATTATAAAATGTGTCCAGAGCTGGCAGTACAGGCCCCTTGTCTTTTATTTTTATTTGTTTATTTTTATTTATTTATTTATTATTTATTTATTTATTTATTTATTTATTTATTTATTTTGCAGTACCGGGGATTGAGCCCAGGGGCGTTCTACCTCCGTGCTACGTCCCTGGCCCTATTTTTTATACTTTATTTTGAAACTGGGTCTCACGAAGTTGCGGAGGGCCTCACTAAGTAGGGAGAGAGAGAGAGAGAGAGAGAGAGAGAGAGAAGAGAGAGAGAGAGAGAGAGAGACAAGGAGAGAGAGAAAGAGAGAGAGAGAGCTGAGGCTGGCTGCGAACCTGGATCCTCCGGTCTCCGCCTCCCAAAGTACTGGGATTACAAGTGTGCGCCACCACGCCCGGCTTGTTTATTTTTATTTTGATGCTGGGGATCAAACCCAGAACCTTGCACATGCTATGCAAGTGCTTTGCCACTGAGCTAAGCCCCCAGCCCTGAGGCCCTTGTCTATTAATGTGGAGGATATTAAATACCAACTTTAGAGTCCCTCTAGTTATTCCTTTCAGCATTGATTTCTTTTTTGTTTTGTTTTGTTTTGTTTGTGGTACTAGGGATTGAACTCGGGGTCATTCTACTTTTAAGCTACACCCCCAGCCCTATTTTATTTTTTGAAACAGGGTCTCACTAAGTTGCTGAGGGCTTTGCTAAGTTGACAAGTCTGGCCTGTGACCTGTGATCTTCCTGTCTCAGCCTCCCAAGTTCTGGGATTACAGGCATGTGCCATCATGCCCAGCCAGCATTAAAAAAATGTTAAAATTAATTTATGATTTTAAGAATAGGCTCATTTCAGTGGTGTCATAGTAAAAAAGCACAAAATGGTGTGCAGTGAAAATTAAGTCACCTGCCCACTCTTGTCATCCTTTGTCCTCTAGTCCCTCCTATGGAGGCAACTACTGTTTCTGATAGATCTTTCATGAGATCTTGTTTCCTATAGAAGATCCCCCCCCCTTTTTTAATCACAAATGAGAGTCTATTGCACACGTGCTCCTTGGAAACATTCAGTATCAGTACATATACATGCAGAGCATAAACTGAAGGCATTTGGCGAGAATGATGGAAGGTGTGGCAAATCTTGAGATTCAGCAGTATGTGCTATTTAGTGAAAACGTCTCAGAGAATCCATCCCCCATTCACCTGAAGCAGGGCTCAGCAAAGTATGGCCCACTGGCTAGATCTGGTCTACCACTTTTTTTTTTTTTTTTTTTGCAGTACTGGGGATTGAACCCAGGGTGCCACTTACTTTGATGACTCGAGCTACAGCATTTACATTTTGGGAAAAAATAAAAGGAAGAGTTGTATTTCCTATCATGTGAAAATTATATGAAATTCAAATTTCAGTGTTTATAAAGTTTTATTGGAACACAGCCATACCCCCATCATTATGTATTTTTCTATGACTGCTTGTGTACTGTATGTCATGGTAGAGTTGAGAGGTTGTAACAGAGACCATATGGCTGAAAAACTGAAAATATTTACCATCTGGCTCTTTATAGAAAACTTGCTGACCCCTGACCTAATCACAACTATAGTTAAACACAGTTTTTATTTTAAATTTAATAACAGGAGTATATGATCAACACGTCTTTTCCTTGTGAGAATTAAGGAATTCCCTAAAGTGTCTGCCTCATTGGGAGAAATTTTGACCAGGCTAAATCTAGCATAGTTCTGAATAAAAAAGGAAAATGAATTCTTTCATCTTATTTGAAAACCAAAAGCCAAGATGCGCTAATTATCAAAAGTTATTTAAAAAATCCAATCAAAGACAGACTTACTAATGGATTGGCATGAATAACGTCCTAACCTTTCTTGTAAGCATGTTCTTAATTTAGAAATTGGCTGTACATTAGCAAATAAGATATAAAAGAGTTTTTACTAAAGAACTGACTTTTGGTCTTTTTCACTGTCAGAGATGAATTAGAGAGACTAGATGAATAGTCTTTTTTAGGTTTGGAGCTGAGTAGAATTTTTCAGAGACAATGTTATTTAGGGATATATCATGGCTAAGATTTTTTTTGCTCCATTTTAAAACAAAAATATTATAGCTATAAAAATTGGATTTTTTTTGCAAAAGAAAAATAATCATATAGAGTTGTCCCTGTGTATCCACAGGGAATTGGTCTCAAGATCCCTTGTAGATATGCGGATGCTAAAGTCCCTTATATAAAATGGCATAGTATTTGGATATAATCCATACGCATTCTTTTCTATATTTTAAATCATCTCTCCTTTATTTATAATACATAATACAATGCAAATACTATATAAATCGTTGTTAGACTGCATTGTCTAGGGAATAATGACAAGAAGAAAAGTCTGTACGTGTTCAGTAGAGATACGATTTCTTCCCAGTATTTTTCATCTGTACTTGGCTAGATCCATGGATACAGAACCTGGAGATGCGGAGGGCTTACTATACATACTTATGGTTTTTGCATCCATGGGTCTCAGAGTGCTCTCTCAACTTAAATAAATAATATCAGAATCTTTTAGACAGACACAAGAAAAGCAAGAAGCACTGGGGTCGTGGGGAAATTGTGGTTTCAGATCACATATATATTCCAACAGTGGTGAAAAGCTACAGTAGATCAAGAGGAGAAATGGCATCAACAAGACACACAACTAGAAAAGAAAAAATTCTGACCAGTTTCACTCATCTTTGGCTGGGATTTCAGAACTGGACATAAGAGTGGCAGATGGAAATTGGGAACAATAAGGATTATAGATAAGCGATAAAAAAGGATAGTACACATTCTGAAAAGCTGTCCATCTACGTCACCTCTGAATTGTTTTGTCAAGCCTAAAATGATCAATATTTGATGTTATATATGGTTTGGGGAGAGTAAAGGCAATGTAAGTGTTCTTATTTTTTTAAAGGAATGAAAATTGAGGATCAGAGGATTACTTTATCTGAGTTAGTACTCAAAGCTGAAACAATTACCAGACATTTCAAAACAGCTAAACAGCAATTCAGGCTTCTTCCTCAATCATGAATTGAGAGCCCCCGTGTTCAAAGCATTATACCAGACCAAGTTTAAAAAAAAGTGTAAAACCAGGCCCTCGCCTATCTGAAACCTACAGTTAGTGGAGAGTAGACTCCAAGCCAGCAGAGAACTCTTGATAACATCACCTGCAATGTGGGCTGAAGGACCCAAAGAGCCTTGTAGAAGTAAACAAACATCTTATTTTTAGTTGATAAAAGAAGAGAGTTTCAACTGGGGGTCAGATACAAAATTAAGACTAGGGCATGGGAGTGTGGTTCTAAGTGGTGGGGTGGTATGCCTCACCTGTGTTTCCAGAACTGGAGGGGACACCATTAGAAAAGTCATTGAGCCTAAATTAATGACCTTTCAGGTGTATCAGGAGCCTGATCTGATGGGCACAGTGGGATGAGATTTTTTTTTATGAATTTAAATCTTCAATTAAAAATCTCTGTTCAATCTTTGATCAATCTGGAATATACTTTGGTGAATTGTGGATTTTTCCCTTCTAAATAACTAATGGTCTCTGCACCATTTGTTAAATAATGGATTGTTCCTTTCTCCCATGGATTTGTGAAAATATTCATAATCACCATTTCTTAAATACCTGTCATGCGTCAGATGCTTTGATATATTATGTAATGGATTTGTACATTTCTTAGGTGACCCAGAATCTGCAATTCCTTCCTATGTTTAGTCAATGCTCCATCTTATCAATCTTGTTGGGAAAGGAGGCTTTCTTTGATTATAAAACTTGAAAATGCCAATGACTTATTTTCCCAGCCTCTTCTGCACTTAGGAACAACCAATCAACCACCCACTCTGGACTTTACAACTGGATCTGTTCATACAAAGGAGGAGGACTGAGCAGAGGCTGTATTGGTCAGGGTTCACTAGACTAACAGAATTCACAGAATGAGTATATGGAAAAAGGGGTTTATCAGATCAGCTTACAATGTAGTCCCGAGTTCTGACTGCACGTGGAGAGTCAGAGGAACCAGTAGCTGGTCGAGCAGTCTAAGAGCTCTTCGGAGAAACGATGGTGAAGTTTCAGTTCGAAGGGCTGGAGGCTGACGATCTCAGATGAGAGCAGAAGATCAAGAAGCTCTTCAGAGAAACGGCGAAGTTGGAGGCCGATGATCTCAGACGAGAGCAGATGTGTTTTCTTCGGAAAGAGTCGTGCATCCCTCTATGCGGCTTTCTCCTTTTATCCAAGTCCTGCACCTATCAGAACCCTGCTGCCTACATTTAGGGCGGGACTTTCTGTTTAATCTGCTGTTACACACCCAAAGTCACATGATCTTGGGTGTGTCATGATCTGGTCAAGTTGACAAATTATATTAACTATCACAGAGGTTGTGCAGATAGTAATGGTAGCAATACCTACTTCCCAGGAGTGAGTGTGTCAGTGGTGGCTGTGGCATCCAGCGTTCAGTGCAGGGGAGGTAAGGCAAGGAGGCATGGCTCCTTTGGTGGCAGGACTTGTTCCTGGCTGCTGCTCAGCTTTCCTTGTTCTTCTCTTTCCCAAGTCTCCACCCTGCTCAGAAATTCTGTAAGCAACTCAACAGCCTTGAATAAACTCCTCTTCTGCCCCAGTTAGCCAGGATATGTCTATGTTGCTTGTCACTAAATACCTATATGGATACATGTAGGATGTCATTTGATTCTCAAATCCTCACCCCTTAAAAACATGTATCATCACCTCTATTAGATTTTAGGTAATTAATATTCAGTAAGAGTATCAACTTGCTTAAGAGCATACATCTAGGAAGTGATAAAAATGGAATTCAAATCCACATTCAGAATTTGTGTGATTCTAAAGTTCATACTGTTCCTACTCTATCATACACTGCCAACATTATCATAAAATACATCCTAAAAACACATACATACATGTGAGTTCCTCTCTCTCAGCAAAAACCAGATGTACTTTATATAGTATGTGCTTTCATTGTGCTCCATTGGTCTAGCCTTGCGCTGGTACCACACTATCTTATAATTAGTTTTAAAATCTAGTATCGTGAGTTCTCCTTCATTTTTTTCAATCTTGGTCTTGCCTCTTCTGGAGTGTTTATTTTTCTAGATGGATAATTGGGTGATTTTGCAGTTTCCCTCGAATCATGGAGAAACACATTAGCAGCTTTAATTTAAGCACTCCAACCTTAATGTTATGTCCTCTTAATGGGGTCACATGAGATATGCACGGCTCCCAGGCATGTATGTGTGTACACACGCACACGCACACTCACAGATATCTACCTGTATACATACTTTTGATACTTCTATAGAAACTTGTTTGTTAGTTTCAACATTTTTTTTTTTGGTGCTGCAGATGGAACCCAGGGGCATTCTACCTCCAAGCTATACCCCCAGCTCCATTTTATTCTTTATTTTGAAACAGGGTCTCACTAAGCTACGGAGGGCCTCACTAAGTAGCTGAGGTTGGCCGTGAACCTGCGATCTTCCTGTCTCAGCCTCCCAAGTACTGGGATTACAAGCATGCGCCACCACGCCCGGCTAGCTTTAGCATATTTTAAAAGTCTCCTGAAGCAGAAACTGTAGTAGGGTGGGCTGGAGAAGCTCTCTCACAGGCTGGCCACAAATTGAATGAAGATTCCTTGATAAGAGAGTAGCAGTGGGGAAGAAAATAGTTCATCACAGGCTTTATTTTTTCCATTGCTTTGTCCTGGTGAAAAGCAGCATGGTTCTCTTTGGGTCTTCCGTTTTTTCTAAGCATAATTTGGATGCTGGGGGAATTCTCTCCAGGCAACACTCAGCAAATAAATCCCAAGAGAATATCTGTTTTGTGTTAGCACCTCATTTTCCTGATATGGATTCTAGGTAAAAGAGAGACTAACTATTATCCTTGGTTCTCAAAGAATTTCTTCAAGTATGGAGTTGTTGAGGCTCTGTTAAGGACCAATGAGACTCACAGGTCCTGTCTGGTCCAATAAACCAGGAGAGTAATTTCCACCTTTTTAAGTGGATATGGATTTGATACATATATATTCATCAAGAGTTAATGAAAAGCTCGTACTTTTGATCCAGGAGGACACTAGGCCCTCTCTTCTCTCTTGCAGAAAAACAGTCAAGTATAAACATCCTTGTGAGAATCCCCCATAGGAAATTCCATGCATCTGCTCAGATTAAAAAGGCATCAACTTATTTATTTCCTCTAATAGAGAGGGACTTCTCTGAACACTGAGTTCTCTCCTAAAAGGCCAGTGGCTTGGTTCTGGGAATTGTGAGATGCTCGCAGATTGGAGTGATGCTCTTAATAGTAGATTCTGAGGGTGTACAAATGCCGATAACCACATGTAAACTGTGCTGTGGAAGTCAGCTGCCTTTGTTGCAGACACAGGCTCAAAAAAATTCCGGAGACTCTGCACTCTTATTCCAGATTCAAGGTCATTCTCAGGTACCACAATTCACACAGGTATCTCTAGCCTGTCTCAGTTCGAACTGTGGATTACATCAGAAATGGAATGCAGCTTGTAGCAGGCCAGCTAACTTCTTCTTCTAAAATTAAATTAAGATTAGCCATAGTACCTCATATCTCTGAAAGCTATGTTGCATAATAAGGTGGAACTGAATGCTGTGCCCAAGAAATTTATACCATATTTGCAGCAATACTTCTGTTAAAAAAAAAAACTGGAATTGATGAGCAAAGAGTTAATCATGTTGTAACTGCATATAATCTTGTGAACCACTCTCCACTGGAGTTAATAATTAACTGTTGGTGTGCGGTGAGCTACCCAGTAATGTTTCCTGGCTTGGCTTTCCATCAGCAAGAACTTGGCAACCAGGCTCAGTGGCTTCTGAGGAGAGCCGGTTCTGAAATTAGATTTGCCTATAAAAAGCTCACACTTTAAGTTTGTCCTGATTTGGAGCAGAGCTGGTTTTCTAGCTAAAGTGGGAGCGACAATGACTTGAAATGAATTTCTCATCTAGGCACGTTCTGAAAGGCCAGTTCTGGGCATCTATAAAGAAAAAGACTCATGAGGTGAACCCCAAAAGAACAAAATAATAGTCACTATAACACTGCCGTCTTTGACAGCAGCCTGCAGGCCTGCACGGTTAAGTAATGCTGGTTCTCTCTCACACTATTGCAGTGAAATAAGAGCTTGCTTTATCTTCTACTAATTCGAACAAATTAAAAATACATATTTGATCTTCTCTCAGCTTTTTGAAGTTCCAAATACTGAATATTTTGTAACCAAGACACATTTGATTCCTCTAGTGGTTGTGAGCTCTCCTATTAATATGTATACAAAATGCCTTAAAAATCAGCTCACAATGCAATATGCTATTGTGTTTCAAATGAATGAGTCATGACTACATGTTTAAATGGTAGCAGCAGAGAAAAGTGATCTGAGTTTTTAAATGATGTTGCTTTTCCAGGTAAAGTGCCAAAAATAATTCTTCCATTTAATTTTTCTGAAATCCAATGCAAATGTATCACATTCTTTTCCTGCCCCCCTCAAGTAAACAATTAACCATTGTGCAAAGACTAGTGCAATAGTCTGCAATCTTAATTGAACAAAACCCATTTCTTTCCCCCCTAAATTTAAATTGAAATCCCAAATTACAAAAGGTTGACATTCAAATTTGCTTAAAATATTGTTCACCAAAGCTAGGAAAAAAGTCCAAGTAACTATGAGCTATTTATTTCATAAGTTAAAACAAAACATTTCATGGCTTCACAATTTTGATGGGAGCCAAGTAGAGTTGTAAAATTATGGTTCTTCTAGCGTGGTGAGTGTTATCTGGGGGTCTGTCTCTAATGGGTGCAAAGAAGGCAAAGTCATTTCATATCAAATGTGTGCTATTTTTGAGAACCATTCTGGGTTCTAAAATAGTGAATGAACATCCAAATGGTGGCAATTTACTAAAACAATGCAAACTGGCCAACTCTAGAATATGTGATTCACAAAAGGAACTGGAATACACCCATTAATCCTAGATGCTAAAGGTCCCAGAACAGTTATTGAGAGCTCTATTAAAACTTTCTATTTATGTAATTTTCAATTTGGGTCTTCTAAAATCTATAGAGCCCCTTAGACCTATGCTGTCCAAAATAGTAGCTGCTAGCAACATGTGGGTATTTAAATTTAAGTAAATTAAAATTAAAATTAAAAATACAGATCCTCAGTTGCACTAGTCTCATTTCAAATGTTCAGTATCCATATGTGGCTGGTGGCTACCATATTGGACAGTACAGATACTAAACATTTTCAGCATTGCAGAAAGTTGTTTTGGATAGTGCTGCCCTAAATAAAAAGAAAAGAAATATTTATTGAGAAGTTACAATATGACAGGCATCATATTTGATCTGTATCTTTCCCATTTTACTGTGAAGAAACTGAGAGAACTTAAGTCACTTGTCTGAGTCACTTAACTGATACAGGGCAGAGCTAGGACTCCAGCCAGTTTCTCTTGACCCCGAGTCCACCACCATTTCCAATGCTCAGCCAAGTGTTGGCTCATCCATTTGTCCATCGAACACGTACTTAATGACAGAGTGACTTTATATTCGCTCTAGTAATTGTGCTAGGACAACAGGTGAAAACTTACTGAGCACCTGGCTAGCAACTGGGCTAGAAGGTTAGAAGGACACATACAGTTCCTGACTTCAGAGTACTTAGAGCCTAAGTGTGTTGGTGGGGTGTCCGACATTAACTATATAATCACAAGATTAATTTGCAGCCACAACTGTGCTAAGTATCTAAGAGGAAATCCATCTGTTTTGGGAAAAGCATCCAAATCCCATTAAATAACAATAACAACAATCATTAACAATAAAGCTTGAGCTCTCAATGCCTGTGAAGTTCAAATTAGTAAGGTAAATCTATGCTACTGTTGGCCTCCTGATTGATGAGTCTACTATAATCTGTATGCCCAGTAAACAGAGAGATCTATTTCATTCAAGGTCATCCTGGGTTGCATGACCAACTTCAATTTCATTGGACTCTCCTTGGGTAGAAGTATTTCTGAGACAGAGAGCTGAGATCGGCTAATTTGTCAACATTATAAAGCAGGAACCTTATCCTCGTAACTCTTCTCCCTCATTGAACCTTCCCAGCAGCTGCTGCTGACATATGAACTTAGCAGATGAAGAGGCCGTAGCTTGGCTACTTCTTGACTGCACTGCTGAGGGTAAGATAGTGGAATAATGCTTCTTCTTAGCCATTTCTTTGTCATTTTTAACAGGGTCAAACTCAAATACCCATAAAAGGAGATTGAGAGACAATATGCTATACCATCAAATTTAAAAGGCTAGAAAAGAATAGCAAAACCGTAAACTGCTATCATTTTCAGATTGTATTCTTTTTAATGCTAGTCTATTAGTTTCAATAAAAGAACAACAGAATGTCCATTACACCGTAACTTGACACGCCTATTATGCCAATATGATTAGTTTTTGCAAAACACTAGTGTACTGGTTATAGTTTATAGAAAATTGATTTCATGGAATCAGAGAAATTAGAATTGGAAACATTCTATTAGGTCACGAGATGCATCCCCAGAGGCTAGTGTAGAATTGATCCCTAGTTCCCAGTGTATTTTCTGATGCAGTTTTCTATCAGGTTTTGATGGGTTTATATATTTATTATAGGCTGGCAATGTGTACCACTAAAAATTATACCAATCCATCTGAGAAATAAAATTCTAGAAAAATAAGCATTTGCTGAGCTCTAATTTTACTTTGGTGGATACATTTTTAATATACTAGTGTTTATAGCCTCTCATCTTACAAGAGGCAGGGTAGTAGCACTGGATCATGGGTTGGCATTATAATCAAATAGTAAATTTGCATATCTTAAGTTGTGGAAATTTCCCCAGACCAAATTTCCCATCAGATTTAAACAAAATGTGGTATGAATTTTTTGATTCCCAAGAATGGCTTATTTTCTGTATAGGAAGTTGAGCCCCATACCTCAAGCAAGTGCCTGTAATCACACACCTTAGAGACAGACATTTTGGTCTTGGGCAGTGTGTTCTGAGCTATGACTTAGGAGAGACCTAAGCAAGAGGGTAGCACGTGCGACTCTGAATGGGAAAGCTGGGGGTTGGGGTGCTGGGGATTCTGGGGGTGGGGTACAGCAAGGGAGTCAGTTAGTGCTGCCCCAACTCCACGCCACATGTTCTCTGCTCTGCTTCCCTTTCTTGCTTTCTTCCTGAACATGGCTGGCAGTGACTGGGCAGCAAGTCTGAGCAGTGACTTAGAAAGGCAAAACATGGGAGAAGGGCTGGGGTGTAGCTCAGTAGCAGAGCGCTTGTCTAGCATGCATGAGACACTGGGTTCAATCCTCAGTGCGCACACATTCACACACACACACACACACACACACAATTTTAAAAAAATTAAAAAGGAGGAGATGGCTTCTCCAGCTGAAGTTTACGTACATAAAATCAACCTATAAATACCTGGGATCTCCCAGGCCAAATGGGTGCGATTGACTCTCTCTGCTTCAGCACAGAGAATTCAGGATTTCTCCTCCCCTTTAAAGATTGTCTTTGACGTTTATTTTCACCTGATTTTGTCTATTAAAGATGTTAGAGAAGAGTGCATGATCTGACTTTTCTCAGTCTTGCTAGGTTTTCCCTTTACCCCTTCATGGAGATAAGGAGCAGAAAGTTGGATGTGGACTAAGCTGGGGGGTGGGAGGAGGGAATCAGGGTTGGTGTGGAAAAAGGGAGTTACAGAAGTATAGTGCTCAGCCAGATAATGTCCAGACCCGCTTGCTGTTCATGTTCTTATGCCCCTGTGTGAATACCCAGATGCAATTCTTCTTTGTTGGGGATGCAGCTGATGAGTATTATGTCTGGAGAGCATCCCAGCGAAGGTCTTATACATCTTTTATACACCTGCATGCTAAATGAGCAACAACATCCAGGTGCTGAGTCAGACTTATGAATTTGTTGTACATTATGCAAACAAGTCATTTTGCATGTCCAGAAAGTAGTGCTATCAGTGGTACAGTTCTCCTAACCTTTCCATAATTTAGGAGAATGCCAACTGAAAGCCAGTCACACAGTGACAAGACTAATTGCCCTGCACAGTGTACCAGTTTCGACAGGTGCCAGTCACAGACAAGGATCTTGCCCACCGGGGACTCTTTTATATCCAAAACAGAAGCCAGTAAAACTTCTCCAGGAGATTAAAAAATGCAGGGACCTTAGCCATTTTAACTCTGTGTGGCAGCAGTAAAGGCAGCTCTATTTGTGGGACCCAGGGATGTGGCAAAATGAAGATGGTGAAATAGTTCTGCAGAAGGGCAGCCAGGGAGCTGCACTCTTGGGGCTAAACAGACTTTCACTAGTGATCAAGGTCTATCTTTGCTACTCAAAGTGGGGTCCACGGAGCAGCAGATAAGCATGACCTGGGAACTTGTGCTACCTCCAGAACCCTGAGCTCTGCCACAAACCTACTGGATTACAATGTGTATTTTTCAAAATTCCAGGTGATGTGTTTGCATGTGAAAGTGTGAAAAGCCCTAGTACATTCCAGCATCTCCCTAACCATTTACCCACTGCAGTAGCCCGGAATTGCTAAGAAGAGACCAGCTTTTCTAGCTCAGTGGGAAGTTGATCTCATCCTATTTCAGCAAAAGCCAATGAATGATCATGCTTCCCTTCATGAGTGTACATTTCCCACCTTGTTTTTTTTTTATTGTTCCCATTTTTCTTTTTGGAAAGAATTCCTTCCTAATGGCATGTGATTTGGGCAAAGCTGTTAACCATGAAGGTGGGCACCTGATTGAGGCTGACTAGGGACAGGTTTTTTTTTCTAGGGATTGACATAGAGGGAAGGCCTTTACTCTTCTAAGTCATAAGGAACCTGAAGAATATAGGCTTGGGACTTGCAGGCTACCACATGTAGAGGACAAGTGCTTGAGAATGAAGCCAGAGGAGTTAGGCAGAACAGAAAGATGGAGAAAGAGGAATCATTTGAATGCCTGAGTCCAATTATATCCAGTCAAACCATCCTTGGACTTCCAAGTTGAATGAGCCAATAAATTCAGTTAGTTTGAAGAAGTTTTGGTTGATTTTCTGTTATTTGTTGCTAAAAGAATGGTCCTGATTAATTTTTTTTTGTATTGAAGATTGAACACAGGGGCATTCTACCTCTGAGCTACATGCCCAGCCTGATTTTTCTTTTTATTTTGAAACACGGTTTCACTAAGTTGCTGAGGGCCTAAGTTGCTGAGGCTGGCCTTAAACCTGCAATCCTCCTGTCTCAGCCTCCGAAGTACTGGTGTGTACCACCACTCCCAGCTCTAACACATTTTTTAAACGGAGTGATCAGTTCTTCCAAACTGGAAACCTTTACATTTGGACCCATGGGAATAAATGAAGGAAATGAATTTATTGTGAAGTCCACAATCTGTAATTTGACCACTGTGTGAATGAATATGTATGAATATATGTGTAAATTTAATCCAAGTATAGTTAAATGTAGGAGGTTTAAAACCTAGACACTCAGGAGCCCTAAATACTGGCTATCTATATTATAATACAGCAGTAGGCTGTATTTATTTTCTGGATTTAGAGGCAGTGCCTATTGAAATTAATATTCAAATTTATGCCAACTAATATGCAAATGTGTGTGCCTTTGGTGCTTTAAAAACAAGAGGATAGGATTGCAGCACTGATACTTCAATGGTGCTGATGCTTTGATGAAAGAAGACAAAGAGGTCTGGAATGCAGATGAAACACGTTCCCTTGGAATACCCAATGCAAGTGGAAAATTTATGGCCCTGTAAACTGTTTTAAAACAGAAAAGAATACCTCAATTTAATATAGTGGTTTAACCATTCATTAATTTACTCAGTGCAAACACTGCAACTTTTCAGAAATCATGCTGCCCATAAATATAATCTACAACCACAAAAGAAAATATGTATTTTTCCTTGCCAAATGGCAAAATTTAAATCTATAATTATGTATTCCAGAGGAACACTGAAGCCTGCCTCTCTTCTGTGATCAATTGGTATTCACTATTGGACATATATTTCACTATTATATATCTAGTTCAATATTATGTGTGGTCATTTTTATGTGTTTTAAAGTGACCAGCTGGGATTAATTAGGTTAGGTTATGAAAAACAGAAACTTGAAAAGCAGTAGCTTAAATAAGCTTTTCTTTCTTAATCAAAAAAATGTTAGAAGCTGGACTATCTGGTAGGGTGCTCTGTGGTTATTGAAGACTGAAGATTCTTCTGGGTTTTCAAAGCACAAAGCCTAGGCTGTGACTCTAATCCTTTAGGTTCAAGATGGCTGCTGGGTCTCTCTAGCCATAACATCCAGTTTCTCTTCAGAAAGTAGAAGAAAGAAGAAGGGTTTTCTATCTCTCTTTAGAGGAAATTTTCTGGAGGAAGCTCTACAAACTATACTTTCACAATGTATATCAGCTTATATCTCGTTAATCAGAACTTAGTCCTATGCCACACCTAGTTATGAGAGAGGCTGGGAAGCGTGGTCTTCTAGCTGGGAGGCCATGTGCCCAGGTAAAAGTACTCATTGTGTTAAGTTGCGAGAGAATCAGAGAATAGGTGTGATCTAGTTTGACTCTTCCTGTTCCCCAAATGCTCATGTCTTAAAGGCTCGGTCTCCAGCTTGGTGCTATTAGGAGGTGTTGGAAACTTTAAAACATGGGCCTAGTGGGAGGTTTTGAGTCACTAGGGACATGGCCTCGGAGGGGATGGTGGGACCCCAGCTCCTTGGTCCTCCCTCTTGCTTCCTGGCCATGAGGCAAGTGGCTTTTCTCATCCCTGCCATTGCCATGTGGCACCTCCACCATAGGCCTAAAAGTGGTGGAGCCAACCAACCATGGGTTGGAACCTGTAAAACCATGATCCAAAATAGATCTTTTCTCTTTATAAGTTGATTATCTCAGGTATTTGGTATAGTGACAGAAAGCTGACTAACACAAGGTGTTTAGAAGAAAATCAGCAAACTCTGCTCTGAATATTAAATATTTATTTATCAACTTATTTTGTGTTTATCCCACTAGAAACTAGCTCCTCATGGGCAAGGGCTTTTGTTTTGTTTTGTTTTGTTTTGTTTTGCAGTACTGGGGATTGAACCCAGGGGCATTCTACCTCCAAGCTACACCCCCAGCCCTATTTTTTATTTTTAGTTTGAAATAAGGTCCTGCTAGGTTGATGAGAGTCTCACTACTTGCTGAGGCTGTCCTTGAACCTGCGATCCTCCTGTCTCAGCCTCCCAAGTACTGGGATTACAAGCGTGAGCCACCATGCCCAGCTTAAGGGCTTTGTTTTTGTTCAAAATATGAGTATTGTATCCTTAATCGTATTTCATTTAATACTTAATCATATTTATCTTCTCTGATTCTCACCCATTAGTTTAAGAACACTGATCAACCTGAGTGCTCTTTTGAGAGGAATACAGGAACTGCATCCAGATTTGGTGACAGAGAGTGCTATGATCAACTAATGATGTCTGCAGTGGCCAGTCCATCCCTGGCTTAAAGCATCCTCTACAACCACTAGATTTCAACTAAAGTGGCTCTGAATTGTATAGGTGTAAAGCCAGTTTCAATCTATATTGCAAAAATGTCTTATTTAAATTTATTGTTTCAAATTTTTTATTCTGAGAAGAGCTAGTATTCTCAGCAATTTCTTCTTTTTTAATGTGGAGCTCTCTTGTGCAGTTGTAAATTTTGCAGATTCCCAGAGTGTTGCTTAAAGAATTACATGCAAATTCCAAGTTACACTTACTTGGCAAATTCTCACTAGAAAGTTGCTGGGAAAGAAGGTTTTTGTCACTCTTGAAAGGACAAAATGAAAAAACAGGTCATGAGTTTTATGCTGTCATAATAGAGATGCAGTTCTATGACATGTTCATCTTCTCATTCATTTAGAAAGCAGAGGGGGCCGGGAGGAGTGATAAGGACTTCTCAAGTTCAACACAAATGCTAGAAAAAAAGAAAAAGCTCAGGCTTTTTCTTTATTTAGCTCCAACAAGCCAAACATGGGGACGAGAAGTCCAGAGTTAAATTAAACTACAATTAAAAATAGCTAAGGCTATTGAGTAAGGTACCAAACTGCATCTAAAAAATATGCCTTTAAAGAGCTGTGATTGCGGCAACCTTCTTTTTCTACCCACACAACACATTTCATCAGCATTGGTGACAAGATGGTGACTTGAAGAGGCTGTGATTCTTTCGGAGGGGCAGAATTATGCAATCCTCCATAAAGATAAATCAGACTTTCTGGGGTGCAGTTGGAAAGCCCCCTGGAAGGCTTTTATACAGTTCCCCTGGGGCACATGTCTCTCTGTCTCCTGACCTTCCCACTTGTAAGTCAAGAATTGCTGTCTTATTGGAATGACCAGCTGCTTTGCCAGTTAATTTTTATCTCCTTTAGTTATATCCATGGAGAATGGTCTATTTGTAAATAATCTCTAGCAATTCCAGGTCTCAGTTTGGGTTCTTGAGAGTAGATTTTTAAAAAATTTTTTTATTGGTGCATTGTAATCATACATCTTGATGGGTTTCAGGGCGATAGAAGTATACATGCACACATCAGTCAATTAGCCCTCCCCAAATTCCCACCCCCATTCCCTCCCCCTTCCCTCCTTCTCATGCTCAGCATAGTAGTTGACTTTGATAAATTTGTGTATGTACATCCTGTGCATTAGGATGTTCCCCCCCCCATCTCCCTCAGTTGCCTTCTTTACTCATCTGAGGTTTTCTCCATCTTTGTCTGGAGTCCCTACTACGCCCTATTCTCCCTAGCTTCCAAATATTAGGGAGAGCATCTGACTTTTCACTTTTTGTGACTGACTAATCTCACTAAGCACAATATTCTCTAATTCCATCCATTTCCTTGCAAATGACATAATTTTGTTCTTCTTGATGGCTGCATCAAATTCCATTGTGTACATATCCCATAGTTTTGTGATCCATTCATCTGTTGATGGACATCTTGGCTGGTTCCATAGTTTGGCAATTGTGAATTGTGCAGCTATAAACATAGATACGCATGCATTAGTCTGGTAATTTGGTTTCCATTCTTTTGGGTAGATGCCTAGAAGTGTAATGGCTGGGTCATAACGTAGGTTCATTCCCAGTCTTCTGAGGATCCTCCACACTGTTTTCCAAAGTGGTTGCACTAATTTGCAATCCCACCAATAGTGTAGTAGAGTTCCTACTTCTCCACATCCTCGCCAGCATTTGTTATTGTTTGTGTTTTTAATGATTACCATTCTAATTGTGGTTAGGTGAAATCTCAGGGTGGTTTTGATCTGCGTCTCTCTAATTGCTAATGATGTTGAGCATTTTTTTCATACATTTATTGACCATTTGTATTTCTTCTTCTGTGAAGCGCCTATTTAGTTCACTTGTTCATTTTTTGATTGGGTTGTTTGTGTTTTTAGCAGTGAGTTTCTTGAGTTCTCTGTATATTCTAGATATGAGTCCTCTATCAGAGGAGTAGTTGGCAAAAATCTTCTCCCATTCTGTCGGCTCTCTGTTGAGGTTCTTGATAGTTTCCTTTGCTGTGCAGAAGTTCTTCAGTTTAAAGCAATCTCATGTATTGATCCTCTTTTTAATGTCTTGTGCCTTTGGGGGTCTTGTTGAGGAAGTTTTTGCCTGTGCCTGTGTGTTGAAGAGTTGGACCTATGCCCTCTTCAAGATGCTACAAGGTCTCTGGTCTAATTTCCAGGTCTTTGATCCATCTTGAATTGACTCTTGTGCAGGGTGAGAAAGTGGGGTTTATTTCTATTTTTTTTGCATATGGTTAACCAGTTTTGCCAACACCATTTGTTGAAGAGGCTATCTTTTCTCCAGTGTATGTTTTTGGCTCCTTTGTCAAAAATCAATTGGCTGTAAGTGTGTGGATTTGTTTCTGAGTCTTCTATTCTGCTCCATTGGTCTATGTGTCTGCTTTTGTGCCAATACCATGCTGTTTTTGTTACTATGGCTCTGTAGTATAGTTTGAAGTCAGGTATTATGATGCCTCCAGCATGGTTCTTGTTGCTGAGAACTACTTTGACTATTCTGGGTTTTTTGTTGTTCCAAATGAATTTAAGGACTGATTTTTCTATGTCTGTGAAGAATAACCTTGGTAATTGAATGGGTATTGTATTGAATCTGTAGATCACTTTTGGAAGAATGGCCATTTTGATGATATTTATTCTGCCTATCCAAGAGCATGGGAGGCCTTTCTATCTTCTAAGATCTTCTTCAATTTCTTTTTTCAATGTTTTGTAATTTTCCTTGTAGAGGTCTTTTACATCCTTGGTTAGGTTTATTCCTAAGCATTTTATTGTAGATTTTTTTTTTTAAATTTGGGAGGTGGTGCCAGAAAGCAGGAGTGAGAAAACAGAGGTTGATCCAGAAGGAGAAGAGAGATCCAATGCACGAGTATGTTATTGAGGTCATACTATGGGCAACAGGGTTGATCTATCAGAACCTTCAGAAATGTGTGCATATCAATCTTCCCCCTGAAGGATGGGGGATAGCAGCATTTATCCTGTGGCTCCCATCCCTATTGGTTCTAGGTTGTCCCAGGGCATTGACAAATGGCATCCTCCCTCCACTTCCAGACTGTGCACTTGGTGGTCTGAATACCCCCTGGCACCAGAGATCCCTGCCCACCACTGTCCAATAGGAAGGCCCACAGACGTTGTCTTGAGATGGATAGTGACAGAGCAAGGTGAGTTGGAGGTTACTCAGAGCTGTTCACTGTGGCCACAGCTGAAGTCAGAGGTGGGATGAGGAGGGCTGATGTTGAGAGGGGATGCCAGAAGTGTCTGCTACAGTCCCTGGCTGGGATATGACACTCACTTATGCTCAGCAGTTAGACTTAGATCCTATGACCATAATCAATGCATTTGACTATGCATTTTGTTATTTTAATATAATTTTATTGGTGCACTGTAATCATTCATTATAATGAAGTTCAGTGTGATACAGACATACATGCACACAGCACTTGGTGAGCTTCCCCCTGGCTCCTCTCCCTCTCTTTCCCTGTACACGATATTGAGATTAGCATTGATAATTTCATATATGTACATAGTGTTAATTGACACTTTAATTGAGGGTACAGCTTAAAACCGGTGTTGACCCAAAGTTAAGAATGAAGACAATGTCACAACAGCTGTTTCGCTTATATACACATGTAATTTAAACCCTGGGAGTCTCCTCTCTCTCTCTCTCTTCCTGCTGTGTAACTTACAAATTTCTCTTCTGCATGCTACTATCTCTACCCAAAGGTAGGATAGAAATGCAAAGTGGTGAAAATATTACCTGCCAAATACTGTCTGTCACTTGTTAGAAACCCTCTGAAAGTCCTTATGGAATAGGAGGCTGAGATTATTGGCCAAAATGGGATTTGGGTATTATATGCAATTTTAATTTCTCCATGTTATTCAATTTCTGTTATAAACTGGGACATTGAATCATCCATAGAACACACAGAAAGGAAAGATGCAATGGCTACTTGTTCCTGTTATGCTGTTTTCTGTATGCGGCCGACAGTGGGTGAAGGATACAAAGGAAGCACACAAGTTGGAGCCTGCAACAGCTTTATCCTCTGAGTCTGCCCCCTGCTTGCCCTGAGACAGTTTCCTCATCTGTAAGACAGGGATAGTAACAAGGTCCTTGTAGAGTTATTGTGAGGATGAAGTATGCAGAGTGTTTGGAAAATCAAAACTGCATTGTTACAAGCCAAAGAATAATAAATGAAAAGAAGATCTCATTTCTCTTTCATATCCAATTTTGACTTAGTTTCTGGGCAAAGCTTAAATGTACTGAAACAAACTGCTTTGACTCATTCAGAATAAGACACTGAACATAAAATTAGGAAATCCCTTGAGCTGAAAATATAGGTGGCATGAGATAAGCATACTCCCTGTTTTCCCCATCCCAGGAAGATGGAGCGATCTCCAGCAACTAGAGTAACTGCTCCCAAACCAGAAGTATCCAGTAGTAAGTGGTCCCACAGTACCCCACACTCCTGTGGCCACACATCATTTCCTGGACATCATGAGATGAGAGGCAGGTCCAGACACAATGGGGGAGGACAGCTCTTGGTGGTCCTTTATTTTATCCAGTTGTTTGTATCCATCATAGAAGAGGACTGTGGTTCAGTCTGTAACCCAAGGTATACTTCTCCCAAGAGCAACAGGACACTGGTCTTCAAATTAGAAGGGCGTGGTGTATAGCTTAGTGGTAGAGCACTAGCCTAGTATATGAGTGGACATTGGTTCAATCCCCCCAGCACTGCAAAAGAAAAAATTGAAGACTTTCTAAGAGGTCCACAGGCATACCTAAATTTAAGGATATTTGTTTCTAGATACTCAGGGTTTTTTTTACACTTTTATCGGTGCAAGATACTCATTTTTCATATGCACTCTTTTTTTTGTGTGTGGTGCTGGGGATTGAACCTAGGGGCATTCTACCCCTGAGCTACACCTCCAGCCCTATTTTATTTATTTATTTTTATCTTGAAACAGAGACTCTCTTAGTTGCTGAGGGCTTCATAAAGTTACCGAGGCTAGTCTCAAATCTGAGATCCTCCTGTCTCAGCCTCCCAAGTACTGGGATTACAGGTGTGCACCACTGCTCCCAGCTTCATATGCACTCTCTAAGTTGAGTAGAGGTGACCTGTAAACAAGACTGTTATCTTGTCCATATTTCCTTTTAGAGTCTCCATTATCCTACTTTACTAAAGAAAAGCATGTATCTTTCATCCACCCCAAATCATACTATCATGCATTGCCCAACATATAAAAAACTCTGTGCAACCAGACAAAGGGAAAAGTGGAAGGACAGTGTGTGTGTGTGTGTGTGTGTGTGTGTGTGTGTGTGTGTATTTTTTAAAAATACTTGGTCTTTTCCCTACTCCAGAAATTGCCAAGGAAACCATTGCTGGGAAAAATTCTGGGACTTTTGATAAAGAGTAATGAAGGCAAGCCTCAGTTGGTTGACTGGTTTGACAATGAGAACTGTTTATATGATAGACATTTTCCATTAATGAATGAACTGTATCTCCAAAATTGTATTAAAAATTTTTAAGGACTGGGATATAGTTCAGTGGTAGAGCACTTGTATGTGCCAGGTCCTGGATTTGATCCCCAGCACCGGAAACAAATTAAAGTTTGTGATAATATTAAAGCATTTAATAAGAAATATTAGATTGGAAAAGGTCTAGTGAAATAAGCAGTAATTTGATTTTCCTAATCCTTTATGTGTTTATCAGGTTAAACAAGGTGTCTTTAAAGAATAAAATATACAAATGCTAGTCATTTGATATCTTGATAGAGATGTGCTGGGGTACCTCTCAGTATGTAAGAAAGTGGATGAGTCTAATGACTGAGTAACACATCCTATCACAAGTTGTGAGGTTCGACTCTTCACTTTCAAAAAAACTGAAGGGGGACCTGATGGAATTGTTAGTTCTCAGACATAAAAAGTAACTTGTAATAATAGATTGCTCTGTTAGTTTTGGAATAAAAATCAGGAAGAGTTTAAAGAATTGATTAATATATCTAAAACATACCTATATACCTTCCATACATACTTATTTATTTGTAAAACACAGTAATTAAGCCGGGCATGGTAGCACATGCCTGTAATCCCAGTACTTGGGAGACTGAGACAGGAGGATTGCAGATTCGAGGCCAGCCTCAGCCATTTAGGGAGATCCTGTTTCAATATAAAAAACAAAATAGGACTGGGGTGTAACTCAGAGGTAGAATGTCCCTGGTTCAATCCCGGTACCATAAATAAATAAATAAATAAATAAATAAATAAATAAATAGTAATTAGAAATAGGATTATTTCTGAAACCATCTTGTTCTAGCAAAAAGTAATATCAATTCACGGATTCATCAACTAATTCAAAAAGAAGCCTCATCTCTCCCACTGAAAGAATCATTTTTAATAAAGTTTGACTTTTATGCTTAATAATCATCAAGGTTTATAATATATTGACATTTGATTGCAAAAAAGTTTATATTACTTTAAAATTCTGTGGGCAAAGTGGGACAAAAGTTAGAGTTCAAGAAGAAAACAGAATGGAAAAGACTTGCAACTGTAGAAGGAGACCACGCTCACGTAAGTGGTGGGTACCAAATCACTACAGTGCTGTGTTTTGGTTCAATTAGATAAATGTGAGAGTTTACAAAGTTAATACTTACACTAATCCTCAAACTACATCTTTTGCAAATACTTAAACTTAAAATGAAAATTTTAAATGTTAAAAATGTATTTGGGGGTACATTTTTCAAAATTAGAGGATATATGATCAAAAAGAAAAAGAAAAACCCATATTTGCAATAGGAGACTTGCCTGTGTTCCTTTGCAGTGTTCTTTGTCACAGGGCATCAGGAGAGCAGCATGGGTGCTGACTGTTCCTTGGAGGTCTTGTCCAGTGACTGGGCCCACGGGAGTGCGATTTGTAGTTTAGCCTTTCTTTGAATGGGACTTGGAAGTTTGGAACCAGCCTATGTCTTATCCAGAAATAGACCCTTGCTGCTACTTCAGAGCCTCTCTAGTTCAGATTTTTACCTTCTTAAATATCTTTTCCTCTTTGAAAATATCCCTGACATGTGGGATATTCATGTGAGTTCCTATTACTACCACTTTATTCATGATTCTGTCAAAGAACTTACCTTGTGCATTAATTAATTATATTTACACTTGCCTGTGTAATATATATATATATTGTAACATGCTGAATACATCACTGTGAAGAAAGCAGGCCTGAACCTACCAACCTCATGGAGTGCATATCTCAACAGAGGTAGAAAATCAATATAAAAGTAAATAATTACATAGATGATTAAAGACCACAATAAGTGCCACCTATGAATAGTGATGTCAGCAAAAAACAGAGAAAAATGAACAGATTTGAGGGTTATCAATATTATTATATTTTTGTGTATGTGGTACTGGGAATTGGACCCAGGGACATTCTACCTCTGAGCTACACCCTCAGCCCTATTTTATTTTATATTTTTGAAACAGGGTCTTGCTACATTGCTGGGAGTCTTGCTTAAGTTGTTGAGGCTGTCCTTGAACCTGTGATCCTCCTGTCTCAGCCTCCCAAGTACTGAGATTACAGGCATGTACCACCATGCCCGGCTGCATGTGCCACCATGCCTGGCTGAGGGTTACTTTTGGAGCTACTTTGGCGATGGATGATGGATGGGATTTGATGGGTTTTTGCTCACTCATCCTTAATCAGACTGTGAATCCCATGAAGCAAGCCGTAATATTCATCTTCACATCTCCAGAGCCACGCAGGTTGGTTTACTGAATGAATGAATGAGTGAATGGGATCTCAGAAATCTAAAATTTGCTACTAGATGTAACATGGCTTGAGATTTCCCATGCATGGGCTGAACCTGTTACATAAAGATAAGAAGAAAATTAATTTTTCCCCCTTTTGCCAAGAAGAGAGCCTTACTCAGGTTTTCTGCAAGATTGTGAGGGAAATTGATTTAAGTGATCCTCCTGTCTGCAGCAGAGCTGCTCCAGGAGTGGGGCTGGCTGTATCATCCAGCCCCGTGACTTCTGGGGTCTTAAATTTCCTCCATCTCTTGTCCATTTCAGATCTCTTTACACTCCAGGATAGAATGGAAGAGTGGATGTCTATGAGAATGCTTTTTGCCTTTGGAGAAAATAGATTCTAGATATAGCCAGTAAATCCAGAGCAGCGTATAACTCCCTTTAAAAAAGAGAATGGCTGGCAGAGGTGGGGAGATCCTGCAGAAAGTAAACCATCAGAAACACCTCCAGGAAGCCTGCCCTCGCTGCCCCGACAGCCAGCAGGAGGGCACTGCCTGCTCCTTGTGCTCAGCAACTTGGAGCCAAAGCCCCTGGGGACATTGGGAACGACCTGCTGTGCCTGGAACCAGCAGGATGTTGGGGGCCCAGCGCATGCACACACACACACACACACACACACACACACACACACACACGGAGCCAGTGTCTGGAGCATAAGGTGGGTGGCCAGTGTTCTCCACGTGTTTGCCCACGTCGTGGGTGCTGAGAGGATTCACAGCGCCACCAGCTCCCTCGAGTGTCACTGTTGCCATCTCTAGTCAAAGCAGATCATGTATGGAAGTTTGTGTTACAGGTATTGCTTTCAAATCTGCTGAGACCACTTTGGGTTAATCTCTGGATATCTGCGTGTTCAACATCCTGGCTGGTGGGCGAGGATATGGAAGGGACAGTGTCTATGGATGGTCACCATTATGTCGCCATTGTAAAATCATTATGCCACCATTGTGCTCGCCTTTCTTTTCCCTGCCACGGCCTCCCATGCACCATCCTTCATAGCCACTGTGGTCACTCACCCTCCCCGCTGAGACCAGGCCAGGAAAGATCAGGGACAATGGGAATGACCACAGTGAAGGAAAATGTGCCCATGACCCCCTCAGAGGGCACGGAGGGGGGAAAGACCTGGGGACGGAGGCAAAGGCGGCCCACGGCACCCCAGCCCTCCGAGTCCTCCCCTGGACCCTGCCATTGGGGTTCAGGGACCCAGTCCTGGTTCCGCCTCTGAGAAGGGTGGAGCCAAAGGTTAATTCCCAGTTCTCCGGGCCCACCCACTTTGCAAACCATCAGTTGTCATCTATACACAGAAAACAAGAACCTGTCGCTAGGATTTGATTAAATTGGTGGCAGCTCCCACCTGAAAACAATTTCTCTTGGCCCATCTCTGGGTGCTGAAATGCCACTGGTTGTGTTTTATCCCTCAGACCTACGCAGTGTCTTCCTTCCTCCATCTCTTTTACCATGTAAATCTTCTTCTTGGGGGAAGCACACCTCAAGTCACCCAAGTTCCCAGAAAACGAATGAGTTCTCCATCAGATGTCTCGCTCTTGTGCAGGAAGAGAAGGCAGCACAAGGAGACTCCCGGCGACTGAGAGAGGAGGGGGCCAGAAACAAGTGAAAAAAAGAAGGAAGGGAGGTTGAGGCTGTAAATCTTGCGTGGCAATAACAGGCAGAGGACTGCCCAGGCCTTACCCTGGAGTTTTTCACAGTGTGTGACCTGGAGCTGCTGTCCCTGCCTGGTCCTGGCTGGAAGGAGCCAGCCCCCAGGAGTGAAAGCACACAAGGCATTTCTCAAAAAACCTATTGGCAAGCTTTGGGCGGCCAGTGCACTGATTTCTCAGACCTACTCAGCCCCTGACCCAGGGGTCATTCCAGCCGAGGTCCCAGGAACCGATTTTCAGCAGAAAGGGCTGGTACTGGGAGCCAGTCCATCTACCTGGGAAATCAGAGCAGGAGAGTTGCACTCCAGGCTCTTGGCCTGAGCAGGTGATCCTTCTGCTCCACAGATACTGATTCAAAAGGCGCACATCCAGGTCTATGTGTGCCAATAATCATATGGTTCAGAGTGGAGAGAGCCATGTGCCTCCCAGGTCAGCCCACCTCACTCACCATCTGCTGGGCTGGATGGGCAAACCTCACAGGGAGGCCTGTTGGCCAGATGCGGCAGAAACCAGTGCCCAATCCTCCCTGTGTGGCCGTGGAGTGGGTGCGGAGGGCATAGCCTTGGCCCTGAGTCATGTTCAGGGGCAGCTGATGTTGTCTGTTCCTTTTAGGAAGGGCACAGACAGTGCCAAGGAGGCCAGAGCCCAGCTGCCCCCCAGCTTGCTAAGAGGCCCTGAGCTTGTTCCCAGGTGCATGCCCAACTGGTTCTGATGGCCTGTGCCCTAACCTCCCACATGATACCTAGTCTTTAGGTAGAGATGATTATAATGTAATACATTCTGCATTCAGATGGTAAGTTAAAAAATCAGTCTTCCGATTAAAAAAAAAACCCATTCCAGTTTAATCCCTGGTATCCTGCCATCAACATTCCACCTTAATTATTTGTGATACAGAAAAAAAGGGGTGGGAATCAGCTGTGCCAATCAACCCTTTCCATCATTGTTAGACCTAGGGGGATAGCAGACCGCATTATGCTGCTCTGACTAGATAGCTATGCAGTAGCACAGGCCAATGAATGCAAACTCCACAGCTTCCTCTTCTCCATCCCAAGCACAGTGTCCAATGCATAGTAAGTACTGAATTAATGAGTTCATCACTGGGGTCAATTCCGGACTGGGCCGACTTCTCAACTGCCTGTCTTAGGAAGAGCAGGGGCAGCTGCTCACTCCCTGACCTCAGATGAAAATTTGATAAACTGTTGATTCCTTTGGTTATTTATGAGTTACTACATGCATATAAATGAACATATTTTATTAGCTGGTACAAATTGAGTTTTATCAGCATAAAACATGCATTTCATTCTACGGGCGGCCGACCTGGGTTAAAAGATGAAGTTCTGGAATACTGTTAGAATTTGTGTTCCTGAAGGCATATCTACCTTCCAGAAGGCGTTCCTCAGAATCCCAGGGTCTAGCACTGCAGAGCTAGTCTTTTCATAGATGAAAAACTGAGGTCCAAAGTGGTAAAGCCCCCCCCACATCGTGGAATGGCAGAGGCAGGATTAGAACCTAGGATTGATGCCTCTTGAGCCAGTGCTCTCTGTTTTTGCCATATTGCATAGGACTGGAGTTTCTAAGAGCCTTTCAACCCAGGGAGTGTGCCTCTTTGCCCACCTCCTTAAGGCATGCTGTAATAAACAATCTGCAGACATCTACTCTGCTCTATAATTCCACGTGGTGATTATAAGCCACCCTATGTTATTCTATAGCTGTATCTTGGTAGCTTCTTATTATGTCAGAATGTTTCCTTTAAATGCATTGGAGTAATGTAGTATTTATTTTAAACAGAGGGGAACTAGCCTCTAGATGCTGAGGTACCTCCTAGATCAGGAGGCTAGACTTTTAAAATTAGAACAAAAGACCCTAGGTAAAACTGCAAAGTAGGCCAGGAAGCTTGGTGTGCACATGAGGGAACTTATTGCACAGTGTCAATGGATTCGTGGGTTCACTAAGCACTGATTATATACCCAACAAATAACATAACTTACACACATCTTCTACAGGTCCACAAGCACTTATTTCAAACCTTTGGGACCAAATGTGTTTTGGAAGTAAGATATTTAAGGTTTTAGAAAGGCAATAGGGGACACACACACACACACACACACACACACACACACACACATTTCCAGTAGAATCTAGAGTTGTACTTGATAATCAAATACATGAATATTTCTTCAGTTAAATAAGGGAATGTTCACTAGTAATAGGATAAAGAAAGTCTATAAATGGCCTCATATCAGTTCATGTCAGATTTGCCCCCCAAATTAGTTCATTATAAACTTACCAAAAAACCCCTCCATTTTCAGTACTTCATAAAGTTCAAGATTATAGATAAGGGATTGTATATCTATCTTATCTTACTTTAAATGTATGAATATAACTAGGTGCAGTGGCACACACCTGTAACCCTAGTACTTGGGAAGCTGAAACAGGAGGATCACAGGTTCAAAGCCAGTGTGTGGTAACTTAGTGAGACCCAGTTTCAAACTCACCAACTGCTGTGTGCATTTATGTCACTGTCACTATTTACTACATTATGATGTGCGACTATAAGACTGTAATGCACCAATAAGAGTATAAAAAATAAAAAATTGGGGTGTAGCTCAGTGGTAGAACACCTCTGAGTTCAATCCCTAGTACCACGAAAGAAAGAGTCCGTTTAATAAGAGATATGTTTATTAAACAAGTTTTATATTTAACATACCTTTTGCCATTATATATTTTCTTAATCTATGGCTAGGTATGAAGATAACTGCAAATACCATGCCAGAATTCACAAAATTTTAAGGGCCTCTGGCTTTCCCCTTGGTGAGACCCCCAATCCCCACTTGGCAGCTTTCCATTACTGTGACAGAATACTTGTGATAGGCCGGGTGTGGAGGCATAAGCCTGTAATCCCAGTACTTGGGAGGCTGAGACAGGAGGATTGCAGGTTTGAAGCCAGCCTCAGCAACTTAGGCTCTCAGCAACTTAGAGAGACCCTGTTTCCAAGTAGGGCTGGGGTGTACCTTGGAGGTAGAATGCCCCCAGGCCCAATCCCCAGGAAAACACACACACACACACACACACACACACACACACACACACACACACACACACGAGATAATCAACTTAAAAAGAGGAACAGTTTATTTTGGCTCATGGCTCGGGAGGTTTCAGTCCATGGTGTGCTGGGCCCATTGCTTTGAGGACTGTGGCGAGGCAGCACATTGTGGTGGGGATGCATTGGGAGGAGTCTGCTCATCTCATGATAGCCAGGGAGTGAAGAAGGAGAGGAAAGGGTCTCAATATTCTCTTCATGGGCACGCCCCCAGTGACATAACTTCCTCCCACTAGGCTCCACCTCTTAAAGGTCCCACTACCTCCCAGCAGCAGCACAGGCTGGAGACAAACCTTCAACATGTGGGCCTTTTGGGGGACATTCGAGATCCAAATTAGAGCAGCCCTGGATCCCCACCTCATGGGACCACCTCCCTCCCTAGTGCAGCCGCACTTGAGGGATTGGAAGGGCCACGTGGGACCAGAGGCAGGAGCCCGATTGAGGAGGACTCCTTACTTCAGGGGAGGGGTTCCTGATCTTATTTAGTAGGAGGAGCCTTTTTAATTGTACAAGCTCTGGCTCTAGAATGCTGGGTAAAAATCATTGCTCATTGTTTACCAGTTGTGAGACGTTAGACAAGTCATTTCACCTCTTTGCACTTCAGCATCCTTATTAATTATGAATAAGAGTAATAATGGTTTGTATTTCAGAGAAATATTATAGGGGCTGAGTTAATTCAACTAAAACTCTTAGAGGAGTACCAGGCACACAGTAATCACTTAATAAATGTTGGCTGCTTTTGTTATTATTTGTTTATGTTTTATTATTATTGTTTGTTATGTCTATGATGATCAGAATAATGCTCCTCTAGCCCAAAGATGTTCATGCCCTCATCCATGGAACCAATTACAGAACATACTGGAACATGCCCCAGGATGGCCAAAGGGACTTTGTAGATGTGATTAACCGAGGGACCTTAAGATGAGGGGATTATCTTGAATTATCCAGATGATCCTAAACTAATTACAGGAATCCTTAAGAGAAGAGAACTTAAAAAAAAAAAGAAGAGAACTTTTCTTAGCTGTGGTAAGAGAAAGCGATGTGACGATAGAGGCAGCGTCAGACAGAAGCTGCCGTGCTGGCTTTGCAGATGAAGGAAGCGCCTACTTGCTGAGGGCAGTGGGAAGCCTGTGGAGGCGGGAAAGGGCAAGGATGCACATGAGTCCCCAGAGCCCCCGAAAGGGAAGTAGCCCGGCTAGCACATTGATTTTTAGCCCAGTCAGACCTGTATTAGACATCTAATCTAGAGAACTTCAACATAATACATTTGTGCTGCGTTAAGCCACTCATTTTGTGGCAATTTTGTTATGGCAACAATAGGAAACTAATACAATGTCTGTTTCTTTGAGTCCCTGATGAGGAACTTGAGGGTGACTCTGCCTTCCTCATTCCTCTGTCCCAAATGCCTAGTCAGAATCTGGCATGTAGTAAGTACTCACTAAATATTTGTCGATTTATTCCACAAATGTAAATATAAGGTAGGATGAATGGTTTTGCCAGAAAACAGAAAGATCAATATGGGAAATACCAAAGTAAATAGGGGACCAGGTTTTCATGAATCTTTACCAAGGTGTTAGTCTGATAATATTAACCAAAGTAATCAATAAGTGAACTGGATAATGATGATGATGACGATAAGAGGAACATAACAAGTGTTGATAGGAACACAGAGCAAAGAAGGACTTTCTTACTTTCTTGCTGGTGGAGGTGTAAGTGGCCACTGTAAAAAAATATTTTGTACTATCTAAAAACATTAAACATAGAATTACCACATTCAATTTGGCATACACCCAACAGAACTGAAAGCAAGTATTCAGAAAAAAAGGAAGAAAAGTAAAAGGGAAAAGAGAAAAGAAAACTTGTATATGAATGTACATAGCAGCACTGTTCAAAATAACCAACAGGTGAAAATGACTCAAATGTTTATCAAATGAATGAAGGAGTAAAATATGAGATATTCATAGAATTAAACATTATTAGGCCATTAGAAGAATGAAGTTCTAATATATGCTACTAAATGGATGGCCATAAAAACATTAGGCTAAGTGAAAAAAGTTAGACACAAAGCCACAAATTAGATGATTCCGTTTATATAAAATATCTAGAATAATAGTAAAAAAAAATCCATAGAAAAAGAAAGCAGATTGGTAGTTTCCAGGGGCTGGAGACACAGGGAGTGATTGCTTAGTGGTGTGTGATATTCTCTCGGGTTGATTAAAATGTTTTGGAATTAGGAAACTGTGATGTTTGCACAACATTGTAAAGTACTAAATGCCACCAGAGGTACACTTTAAAAGGGTTAAAATAGGAACTGTGTGAATTTTACCTCAATTACAAATTAGAGTGATTGGGCAGAAATATTCTTCTGTTTTAAAAATCCTAACAAGAATGACAAAATGCAGTAGTAATCATATAATCAGAATCTGTTTTTGTAACACCTGATAACATGTTCAGAATGGAGAGAGAGAGAGAGAGAGAGATTGAAATTTACCAGCACCAAGCAAGAGGAAATAGGAACAACTTTATGCTATGAATGTCGAGAAGTAATAGCCACAAAAGAGACAGAAGGTGCTGTTGGAGCTGATCGGGGCTCCTAACCTTCCCTAACTGCTCCTCTCCCCAAGCCTTTTGGAGGAAAAAATGACCAAATAATGAAATCCTAAGGATTCTCACCAATCCTCTCTAGCATCAAGAGAAATAGACTGAGGGGCAGAACAAACAGTTCTGGAAAAATTTTAGGAAAAGTCCTTGAGAGAAGAAGCCCCAGCATTTGACACTGGGGTGCTGTTGGAGGCTGGGAGGGCCTCCAGGTCAGTAAGCGGAGCTGCAGTGCTGAGCTGAGGCCAGGGGAGTAGACTTGCACTTGGTTAGATGGACTGGGCATCCAAAAAAGTATGAAACACTGGGCTTTGCTACAGTCTGGATCCGGAATTCTCCAAAGGCCCCTGAGTCCAAGGCTTGATCCTCAGGGTGGCGCTGTTGGGAGGTAGTGGAACCTTTAGAAGATGGGACTTCAAGGGGGATCTTTAAGTCATGGGGAGTGTGTCTTTCAAGGGGATTGTGGGGCCCTTCCTTATACTCTTTTGCTTCCTGGCCACGAAATGAGCAGTTTGCTTTGTCACACACTCCCTGTCATTGTCATCTGCCACCCCCTCTCCCAACCAGAGGAAAAAAGCCGTGGGTCTTCCTGATCTTGGACTGGAACTTCTAACACTATGAGCCGAAATGAACGTTTTCTTTTTATAAATTAATTATCTCAGGTATTTTGTTATGGTCATGAAAAGCTAACACAGACTCCAAGCAAGGACTCAATCAGGCCTAGCTGAACTATCTTCCTCTTTCATCCCCACATCTTCAGATTACAGAAAAAGGAATTCAAAATTACACCCTTTAGCTGTGGTGGTGCATGCTTGTAATCCCAGTACTTGGGAGGCTGAGACAGGAGGATCGCAGGTTTGTGTCCAGCCTCAGCTATTTAGTGAGGCCCTCCGCAACCTAGTGAGACCCTGCTTCAAAATAAAGAATAAAAAATAGAGCTGGGAGTGTAGCTCAGAGGTAGAATGCCCCTGGGTTCAATCCCCAGTACTGTAAAAAAAAAAAAAAATTACACCCTTCCCTAGTGAAACACTCAGCAACTTAGTGAGATTCTGTTTCAAAAATTAAAAAAAAAAAGGGCTGGGGTATGGCTCTGAGGTTGAATGCCCCTGGGTTCAATCCTCAGTACAAAAGAAGGAGGAGGAAGAGGACAAAGAGGAGGAGGAAGAAGAGGAGGAAACACCCATCCCTCACATTGCAGCTCAGAGTGGGAAAGATAGAAGGTTTTATATAAGGCAAGGAGAATTTATATAAGTCAAGGAAAATTTATCCATACCATAGTACATTGAAGCATTAGGCAATCAGAATTGTCCATATTAGGCATAGGTAAGATGAAATGAAATGGCATAGTCACTGTACAAATATTCTAAGGAAAAAATGAAATGTACATTAGATGCCGATGAAAAAATTCTGTCTGAAAAAACTCAAAACCAAAATAGTAATCTAATTCCTTGAAAGTGTGTTGTGGTATGCAAGAACTTAGTAAGAAAATATATAAAACAAAAGATCAAAATAAGATGATGAAACAACCAATGAGATAGGACAGAAATCAAAGAATTAAGGGAACAAAATAAAATTCTGAGTAACTGATTGAAATAGAGAGAGTAGACATAGCTAAAAAGTCATAATCATTACAGGTAGACATGTGATACTCAGCAAATGCAAAGGAAAAATAATTAGATAATAGCCAAGGAGCTCAAAAACAATTGGATATAAGGGTATTTAAAATTCCTGATAAGAAACCAGAAAAATATTGGAAAATATAATATAGGAAAAGTTCCCTGAAGTGATGAAAGAAAAGAATTAGCATTTTGAAAGATCATACTGAGTACTAGGCAAAATTGATATAGAATGAACTTCAAGTCATCTAATGATTAAGCTATTTTACCTCAAATATAGGGAATTCTTTAGCCATCCACCAGAAGAAGCAAAAGGGTGACAATATTAACAAGGCTATAGAATGTCAACTCCCAATGCCAGAAAACAGTAGAGCGATGTCTAACACAGGAAAAGAACGGTGGCCTAGAATATTTTAATCCAGTCAAATAAATGTAATCCAGTCACTTGGGTATAAAGGTAACAAGGAGAGCATTTTCAAAGACAGTAGAAGTCAAGGAATACAGCTCTCATAACCCTTCTGGAAGGAAGCTTTTAAGGATGCAGACTCTGAAGCCAGACTGTCTAGGTTTGAATTCTGGCTTTGCCATTTACTAGCTCTGTAACTTAGGCAAGTTGTCTAAGTTAGCTTTTTTGTACCTCAGTCTCCTCATCTGTAAAATAGGGACAATATTAGTCATATGTCATTGGATCATGTAGATTCAATGTGTGTGTGTGTGTGTGTGTGTGTGTGTGTGTGTGTGTGTTGGAATAGTACCTGGCCCATAGTAAATTCCATATGAACATGTTCACTATAAAAAATATTATACATCATTGCAATGAAGAAATCAATCCCACCAAGAGTCAAAACAAAGAATGATAAAAATAACCACTGGCAAGTATTGTAAATCAGTGCAAATACTGAGCCAAGATAAAATAAAACCAACAACAACTGAGGGAAGTGTGGTTGCAGAGCAGAATCTAAACATATACATCTTGACTAAGTAAACAAAAAATAAAACACCAAAACAATCAGGAGGTGGTATAAAGAAAGATGGGAGAAAGTGTAAGCATGTTGGTCACTTAACCTTTATAGCAAAATCTTTCAATTCATACTGTCTGAAATTGAAACAAATAATCAGGGAGACATCCTCTTAATGATCTTCATTATTTTTTTCTTATCCTTCCAGAAATTTTTTGAGAATAAGGAAAGTTCTATGAATTTTAGTATTTTCTTTATTTTCACTTTAGCTTCTTTTGTTTTCTATTAAGCTCATGTACCATTAAATTTAGCATTTTTATAAGAAACATACGTAATTCCATTCTTATAAAGTTATTTCTGTTCATCCATTCTTCCGCTCTGTTATAGAGCAATGTGTGAGCTGATGCCCACAATGTATTAACAGGAGTTATTGGTGACAGTGGGATTTGAATCATGCATTGAGGGTTTTTTTGTATCTTAAGATACATATTTAAGTTTTTATAATATGCATGAAGAAAACCAGTATGTTTTAGTAAAGTTATTATTTTAAACCCAGCCAATTAAATAACCATCTAAATATATAAACCACTTCACAACCCTGTAAGAAATGACTCATGCCTGCACAAACACATTTTGTTCTTAAAATAAGAGATTGTATGTATAATCAAAATCAACCTTTTCATATTTTGTCAACTATTTTCCACTCTATTACTTCAGCATTAGGGAACAGTTTTGTCTTGTCAACACCCAGCTGGAAATAATAGCTCATATGTGATGAAAAATAGTGGCTGTGGGGTGTGGAGTGATTCACAGGAACATGATTTCCCATGTCAGGGAGAAATGATCTCCACCAAGTAGGCTGTAATTTTCCATAATGTTGAGCAGGGAGGTAGGATACAGGAGCAACAGGCAATGATCTCTTCCCTTGCCATTCAAACCACTATGGTACTGATGTTCTCCTTTGACTAAGAGATAACCCATGGAGTTAAGAGATGCCCTGATATGGAGTTGTGTGATCAGCAGTTGGTTGATCCTCTGAGCTTTCTTTTCTTCATCCCATTGCATCTCGATCACTCTCTACCTACACGTTGTTGGTCAATGTGCCAGCTGGCATCTCCCCACCAGCCTTGGTGCATCTTGAGGAAAAGAGCCATACCTTGTTCATTCCTCTAACCCTGCACCTGGCATGGAGTAATGAACAAGTGACCCCTCCACCTCTCCTAGCCTGTGGTCCTCTGGTATATACATGTGTGAGAACAAGGGTGGGGATAAGGGATCTGTCTTATTACAGGATCACATGAGACTGAGAACTTTGAACATAATCAACTGCGTTACCAAGCTCATCACTAGATGTAGGCATGGCCCCCTAATACCTAATCATATCCATTTTTTTATTTTTTAGAGTAAAAAAATAAACAACCAAACAACAAAGAAATAAAAAAAAACAAAACGCAAAAACAAAGAAGAGCTGATTAAGAAGCAATGACTCTGGGGTCACCCCAGAAAAGACATTATGAACCAGTGGAATAATATCTGGCAAGAACCAACTTGGGGACTTCTTATGCTCTTACACAGCCCAGAAGCCCCAGGATGATCTTTCTCATCCCTGATGATGTCATATGTACTCAGTCAGCCATTAGGAGTAAGATAAAGGTTATTTATTTAAAGAATAGGGCCCTTAATTCCAGGTGGTTCAGATCCCAAAGACCCCCCACCTGCATTGAGTGTGGTTGGGCCAGGCTGGCAAGGGCAGTTAAACAGAGATTTGGAGGAGGAAACTGCTTGTTCCACACTGATCAGAAGCAAGAGGTTAGAAAATAGGGGCTGAGGCTGAGAAAATATGGTGAAATGGGGCACGAACCAGAGTGCTACGTCAGAACAGCCTCCAGGTAGCATCTAATGTTTACATCACAATGCGCACAGCAGTTTTTGGTGACTGGAAATAAAGGAATAAAAATAAGGAAAGAAAGAAAAGGAAGTCTGTCTGTTATCAAAATGATTGTTTCTTTAAAAGTATCCAAGTGGAAGTCAGGAGGTCTCCTGGCATTTTTGCCTTTGGATAAGAGACAGTTGGGTGGTACTTTGTAACCCACCAGTGGGAAGTGTTAGATGGGTCATTTAGAGAGGGACTCACTTTCACTCAGCCCTCACTCATTTCTTTATCAATAAGAATTTGCCAAGAGTGTAAAGCTGGAAATATGCTCAGAAATCTCGGTGGTATAGGTGGACCTGAGGTGGGCTCCTGGGTGTTTGGATACTTTCTAGGCAGGAGAGCATCTTTTGGGGGGACTGCAAAGTGGTTACCATGCCTACCAGCACCAGGCACTGGGGCAAAGGCGCCTCCTCTGCTGTTGTAAGGGAATCCTCATCAGTTAGGAGCAACACTCTTTCACCCTCGTGGACTTGGCCTTTAGAAAAAAACAAATTACCAAATGAGTTAAAAAAAACTCATTGTCGGCCAGGCGTGGTGGCGCACGCTTGTAATCCCAGTACTTTGGGAGGCGGAGACCAGAGGATCTGGGTTCGCGGCCAGCCTCAGCTCTCTCTCTCTCTCTCTCTCTCTCTCTCTCTCTCTCCTTAGTGAGGCCCTCCGCAACTTCTTGAGACCCGGTTTCAAAATAGAGTATAAAAAATAGGGCCAGGGGTGTAGCGCGGGGGTAGAATGCCCCTGCGTTCAATCCCTGGTACCGCAAAAAAAAAAAAAAAAAAAAAAACCTCATTGTCTATAGACCAGAAATCCTCATGCTTTCCAGACCTGGGGCAGAGCCCCAGACTCTGCAGTTTTACAAGCTTGACAGATGTCAGAGCTGTGAGATCTACAGTCAAGGAAACTCAAGTGCAGAAGCTGGGGCAGCTTCTCTTTGAGACAGCGACTTAATGGCATTATTAATATCCAAGAGAATATGTTAGGAAACAGAGAAACAGAAGATTTTTTTGACAATCTGATGTACTGTGCTCTTTCAACTGCATTGACAACAAATACAGATGTGATTTATCTGAGATGCTACTTTATAGTGGGCCCGGATACCCGGCCTTCCTGTGGTATCTCATTTAATCTTCACACTAATTCTGCAGGATATAATCCCCATTTTGCAGAAGAGGAAAGAGGAATTCAGAGAAATTATGTCTCTGGGCCCTCAGTGTTCCAGCCAGAATGCCACCCAGGTGCATACAACCTCAAAAGCCCAGTGTGTTCCACTCTGCAGAGCTGACAAGAGAATCAATAGACAATGTTTCAGCAAAAGCAAGGCCACACAGGACTCTCTCTTCCTTTTACTTGCATTCAGGGCCCTTAGCATGTCTCAGGACCAATGGTATTAATTTCAAAAGTGTTTCCTATTCTATTCCCCCAGTAGTAGATGCTACAGGGCGACTTACCCCTGATATTACTTAGGCTATTTAGAATCACATAAGCTTATATCAATGTCAGGAGGTTAAAAAAAATCAGCCCTGGAGGTGCCCATCTAAAAAGAGATTTAGCCACCTCTACAGAGGGGCTTTTTTTTTTTTTGCCACAGTTACTTCTTTCTGGCCCCAAGCACTCCTGGATTATGGTACTGTAAACCAGTGTGACAAAGCCCCAGGCCCTGGCACAAGCGTCAGATCCTTGGTTATTAGGGAATGCTTCCCTTGAGTTGTAGCTGGGATGCAGGCCAATCAGGGATCTGAAGATCAAGGAAGCCAATTGTCCACTTAGAGCCTATGGAAAGTATGCATGTTATCTGTTCCCTCTCTAAACGCAGAGACTTGCGGAGGTGTGGACAGAGCTAGGGGTCCAGCAAAGGACAGCGAGGTGTTTAGAGACTAGTCACAGGTATGCTCTCACTAATCCTGGGCCTGATGGGGCCAGAGAGGCCACAACAGGGAGACCATATACCTGGGGGAGCTGTGGTGAGCTCTGCCTGCTCATCATCTTCTAAGCAGCCCTGGCAGAAGGACGATGAGCGAGCTATAAATAGTATTTTCATTTCCAAAGATAAGATAGGTTAAAAGTGGCTGCTCAGAGACAGCCTTTTTTATTTTATTTTTCATGTTCCGTTCATCACAGGCATTTGGTCTCTGAGGGAAACTATGCCTGGATACTTATCAGTTGAAACATTTGACCACTTCAAGCCCTCTACTTGATGGTCACTTTCCTTTCAGTTGTCTGTGCCATGGCTAGGACATTCAAGTCAATTTCTCAGTTATCCATAGTTATCAGCCCTTAATTTGACTGAGCCAGTGAGGTGGGCCAGCTTCGTGAAGAGTTAGCATCTCACTATCCTCACTTCTCTGCTCCTTCAAAAAAACCTTGAGTTCAAGTCTCCTAAAGAATACTTACTGTTTGTCCAGTTTTCCCTTCAGTTGGGGGCGTCGTTCCTAACTCTAGTTGTATTGTTATGTTAGGACTAGCCATATTCTTGCATATTGTAGTTGATGAGGTCAGGGCGGGCATATCACTGAAATGAGCCATTAGGGTGTTCTCCCTGGAAACCCGGAATCTGGGTAACTAAGTCTCCTTCTGGACGTTGGAGCCAGGAACACATGAATTTTGAAGTTCTCCATAGACATGATTTTCTTTTTCTTTTTTATGCTTTTATTGATGTATAAAATATCATAATTATACATCACAGTGAGATTCAAAGTGATACATTCATACCCGCACTCATTGCTTGGTGTGTTTCCGTCTGCATCCCACCTGGCTCCTCCATCCTCCCTCCCCATACATGTTGGTGAGATTGGTAGTGACACCTTCATATATGGACATAACATAACATGAACTGTTTGCTTCCTCAATCCTTGTTTTTCCCCTCCCCACTTCCCTCCACCAATCCCCTTCCACTATTCTACTGATCTCTATCCTTATTTAACTGAGGTCCCTTTTGCTTCCTATTTCCTCTCTCGCTTCCATATATGAAAGAAAACATATGGCCCTTTACTTTCTGAGACTGGCTGATCTCACTTAGCATAATGTCCTCTAGTTCCGTCCATTTTCCAGCAAATGACATAATTTTGTTCTTCTTTATGGCTCCACAGCCATGTTTTTCTACCAGGTGAACCAGAAAAACAGGGGAAGCAAGATTCCAGAGAGAAAGAGAAGGAAGAACAGAAACAGAGCAGAACAGGATACAAAGATGGAGAGAGAGTGTGGCGATGTTCAGTCTCTTGGCATTATGGAAAAGTTTCTGGGCAATTGTTCTACAACTATTTGTTCTTAAAGAACTTTAACTTGAATTTTCTCTGAAATTGAAATTCTTGTACCACTTTCGGACCCATTGACTTGCCATTTCACTTAAAATGCCTTGGGGACATCTACAACTCTAAAAGTTTCACCATGCACCTAGTTCTTCAAATCTCTTTATAAAATTATTCACCAAGATCTGCCCCTCCTGATCTCTGAGAACTCTTTCTTTATTCTTTTTCCTTCCTTCCTTCCTCCCTTCCTCCCTCCCTTCCTTCTTTCCTTTATTTTTTACAAAGAAATGACTTTTTTATTACCTGGTTTTCTTATGTTAAAATTCAATTGTTTGTCCCTTTCTTTTTTTTTTTTTTTGCGGTACCGGGG
>PVJS01015339.1:0-39044 GCA_004027185.1 Glis glis
AGATCTAGGTTCATTTTATTACTAACATGGTCAATGTTTTTTCCTTAGGTGAATTAGAAACTTGAAGCTGAATTAACCTGGTGAGATATATACATATATATATATCATAAATGTATCTCATATATATCTCATATATATATAAACATACATATATACATACATATGTATATGTGCATACATATTTGTGTGTATGTGTATATATATGTCTCTCTATGTAAATTATTATTTTACTTTCTTCTGAAACTTTCACATCTTTATTTTATTTTTCCCAAGTATGAAGGGAGACAAGTGCTTTCAGAGTGCATATCTTCATGGAAAAAATACTCTGAAAGGGAAAATTCTTGCATTTATATCACTAAACCATTGGAAGTGGTCAGGCAGCGAGGCAGAGTCACAGTCATTATGAGCTCCAAGGGACTTAGAGACCGTAGACCGTACAGTCTAACCCTTCTTTTATACATCAGGAAACAGGACCATTGTAGTTAAGATAATTTGTCTAAGGAGAGAGAGCAGGGTGGTGTCAGAGATGGGTCTCAAGTACTGGTCTTCTTATTCCTGCTGTAGTGTATTTTCTACAAAATCATTTTGCATCTCTGAAAATAATTTGATTAGAAGATGATACTGCACACGGATTTGCGAATTTTTCTTTATGTCTGTCCACTCAAGATCTTCTGCTAGGGTGGGTGTGAAGTGGAGCCCCCGACTCCATTACTTGCAGAGACATCACAATGGAGTCAGTTGTGGTTGACCAAAGCGCCATCAAATCAATACATAGGGAGACGTTCTCCCACTGGCCCCGAGAACTTGATGACAAGCTCCCATAGACATTTTCCACCTGTAATTCCATGTGTTGCCATTTGAGACTGAAATCCCTGCACCACTGAGCTTTCTTTTTTCTCTTCCAACAAATGTCTTCCTCACTCCCTGTACCTTCGGTGAATGTTTTGAATAAGGACAAAGATTTTGGATGAAGGGGGTATGATTCACGTTAAAATAGCATTAGGCATTGATGGGCTTGTCTCCAGGAAAATATTCAACTACATGGCCAGACTTTGGAACTTGCTTTGCCGGAACAGAGTGAAGAAGAGAAACCACAATCCCCAAGGTTTGGGGGTGGAGGTGGGGGAGTTCATAACAAAAAAAAAAATGAGGGTTTTTTTCTTTTTAATCTTAAATACTTGACATTGATCAATTTCACCAGATCATTCAGTTTTGATTTCCAGTCTCTATATTGAAATGTTGCTCATTCAAGTTCGCTAGACCAAAGCAGACAGGTCCCAGCCCTGGTCCTCAGATCCATTCCCCTGGTAATCTGTGGAGGGAAACATCTCAAATCTTCTGGCAGAGGAAGAAACAGAGGCCAGGCTGATTGTCCATCAAAGAACAAGGGCAAGGAGGCCGCAAAACACTAATATTTTCCTTTCGTATGACTTGTCTAACTTAATTCCTCCTTAAATCATGTGAACTGCCCTCATCTCCATCTCTACTTTCAGGCTGACCAATCAGCAGCCCATCTCCCCTATGCCTCCCGCTCATCCAGACACTGGGAGAATCACTCAAGCCCTAAGTTTTTTATTTTTTTTAAATACACTTCTTAGTAGTACCAGGTCATAAATCAACTGGGAAAGGACAGATGCGGAAAAGCAATATTGAATATGAGTTATGTTGTAAGAGAGAAGACTTGCTCTTATGCTTTATCAAAGGCAGCCACTAACAAGCATAATATAATTCACAGTGCTTAAACAGGGTGACTTAACTACAGTCATTAAGCCCACAGGATCATCAGATGCTTTCCAGGAGGGAGCCCATGAGCCATCATGAATGAAGTAAGGCCCCCACTCGCTCACCCCACTTCATCTGTTTAACTGGGTTTAAACACAGTCACTGGGACTCCACAGTCACAGTCCTTCGACTTCCTCTCCTCTCTGTACCAAGCCTTTGTGACTCAGAATGACCCAGAGAAAGCATTAAAGAGGTCACAAAGGCAGACAGAGGGATCCTCAAACTGAAGTTACATTTACTAATAGATTAAGTTGTGCCTGATATCACATTTCCTAGCATTTTGAAGTCTAGCCACTTGTTATCTATTTCTGGTATGTTTGTTGTCTTCAGAAACTTACATAGAAAAGAAACACCAGCACTCAGAAAGTTTAGTCACCGAATAATGGCAGACATGCAAATTAAAACTTAAGAAACCAGCAAAAATAGAAACAAAATAATTTTTCTCATGGATGGGAAATATGTAGGGAAACAGATAATTTCCTACATTTCTGGGGTGGTGCACATTGATAAGAATTTCTGAATGATTTGGTATACTGTATCAAAAACCTTAAAATATGGTCCAGACATGTGGAGCCAAAAATTGTGTCTAGGAAGTTATTGAAAACTGTTAAGATTTAACTGTAAGCATAAATATATACAGAAATTGGAAACACCTTAAATAAACATTCCATGTAAGGGATTGGTCTATTTTTCTTTCTTTTCTTTTCTTTTCCTTTTTCTTTTTGAACCCAGGGGCATTCTATATCGGAGCTACACTCCCAGCCCTAATTTATTTTTTATTTGGAAACGGGGTCCCCCTAAGTTGCTGAGAGTCTCTCCAAATTGCTGAGGCTGGCTTTAAACCTGCGATTCTCCTGTCTCAGCCTCCCACGTACTGGGATTACAGGCATGTGCCACTAGGCCCAACTGGATGGGTCTATATAAAGTGCTGTTTTAGAAGTGTATTTATTCAGAAGGAAAATATGTGAATGACATTAAGCGATACAATGAAGATCATAAAACCTTCTGAATGGCGTGGACCCATTTTTGTAAGAAAAAACATTTTTAATGAATATCTACCTTCATAGAGAAAAAGAATGGCGATTCAATTTCTAGCCTCTCCTTTCTCTTCAACTTTGTCTTTCAGCCTTCACACCCTGTCACTCTACTGTTCAGACAAAATGGAACTACATCAGATTTTTAGATGCAAATATTCTTTCTCTTTTTCTCTTGGGGCATCTAAAATATTGTGTCCGTTTTAGGGTGCTGTCTCTTCTGTCATCTCTTTTCCATGACCCCCTCAAGCTTCGCCCAGGCTTCACATAAAATACTTCCTACTCCAGGGATTCCTTCTGGACCTCCCTAGTCTGGGCTGGTTTTCCTGAATGAGCTCCTTACTCCCTAGTCTTTTCTTCCACCCTTGTAATGACCAGTTTGCTTGTTTGTATTCTTTGCTCTTTCTGTGAGAACAGAGACAACATCTAGATTCTGAGAGCCCGGGATGTGGTGGCTTCCTTTCCATATGGTCACCAAAAGCCTGCATGCCACACTCCCATGGAGAGGTGGGGTCCCCTTCCCTTGAGTCTGGGTTGACCTTAAGGACTCACCTTGACCTATAGAATGTGGCAAACATGATGCACAAGGAGTGTGGACGATGGGACGCCACGTGGAGGGAAAGTGGGGAAGGGAGAGGGAGAGGAAGTGGCCAGGAGTGCCGAGGTTTGAGACCCGAGGTGAAGTCGCCATCAGATGTGATAATGTTCAGTGTGATAGAAACATATACACACACAACACTTGTGCCTCCTACTTTTTAATGTTTCTATATTTAAACAATAAACCGCAAAAGTCCTATTTTTTTAATGAAAGAAAGAAGTTCCAGGAAATCTAAATATGAAAAGGACATGAGAAGTTGGGGCTGGTTGACCAGAGAGCATATCTCTCTCTGATTTCACCCAATTCCGTAGCAATGTCCTCAGGTCTTTCTGGAAAGTGTAGCTTCTCCATGTTGGCGTCTGTCTTACTGGGAGAAATGAGTCGTTATCTCAAAGCTCAAGTCTCAGGACAGAGAGAAATGGAAGCATCGTGCTGAATTTTTAATCTCTCAGTTTCTAAAGCCTCACATGATCAGAGACAACTTTATCTGTATGGTTCAGCCTTTGCTAAAGTTGTTCGGGGAAGAAGAAGCATTACATGTCTCCTCTCCTCTTACAGAGCAGCTTTAGGTTCTAAGGTTGAGAGCATGAAAAGCCTTCGTGTTTCTTCTAAAGGGGCTCCCATCGTTGGGAGTGGGGTGGGAGAAACATCCATTGCTCATTATGATAGGGCAGAGGGCGGGAGCATTGTACTAACATCTTTCACATGAGAAATTTCTCTCCAGTCTGGGCTACACCTAAGTTTTCATAAAAGCCTAGGGAGGGAAATTACTGTCGGTGGTGTTTCTAACCAGTTGACACAACTGTGTGTAGGATGAATTAGGTGTCTTGGATGGATGGGGTGAAATGCTCTTTAGTGACAAGTGAGGGATTAACTAGCTGATCTGTGCTAACACTTTTAGCCCAAGAATTCTCTGGCCCCATGGATTTCCTCTTCAAGAGCTGAGTGCACTAGGCATTGTTCCAACCCTAGCATCTTCAATCCTGTGATTCCATTGATATGTTCGTTAGTCTAGATTTTCTTTTCAGACTAAAGAAAAATAAATGCTGAATAAGTTAATGCATGGTGGATAATGAATTAGATTCACAGCTTTATGTTTTTGTGGTGGAAAAATATGGATAATATAAAATTTACCATTTATATCACTCTTTTGGGGTATGGTACTGGGGATTGAACCCAGGAGTGTTCTACCTTTGAGCTACACCCCCAGCCCTATTTTGTTTTTTATTTTGAAACAGAGTCTTGTAAGCTGCTGCAGGCCTTGCTAAATTTCTGAGGCTGGCCTCAAACCTGCGATCCTCCTGTTTCAGCCTCCCAAGTACTGGTATTAGAGGCATGTGCCACCACTCCCGGATTAAATCGCCCTTTATTTGTTTTGTAGAACTTGGGATTGAACCCAGGGGTGCTCTACTTCTGAGCTATACCCCCAGACCTTTTTTTTTTAATTTTGAAACAGCATCTCACTAAGTTACTGAGGGCTGGCCTCAAACCTGTGATCCTCCTGTCTCAGCCTCTCAAATACTGGGATTACAGGTGTGTGCCACTGTGCCAGGCTTAAATCACTCTTAACTGTACAATCCAGTGGCTTTTAGTACATTCACAGTGTGTGGAACCATTACCACTATTACTAGATCTGTTTCACAAACCTTCTAACTTAATTTTAAAAGCACACACCTGCTCAAAGCCTATTTTTTCTTATTCTTAGGTTCCAAACAGTTGATGTGGTCAAATGACTGACCTTAAGATAATAGCTTCATTTCCAAAATCCTACATGGATGAAATCTTTCACAAACATGTTTGCTGAGTAGTAACACTGAGATTTCTCCAATCATACCAGTGGCAGTCATATCAATGGTTTTAAATCCTCCGCAAAGAGTTAGAATCTAAAAGACCAACAGCCATAACCGGGAACCACACAGATTGTTCTAGGCCTGGGGGTGGGTCTACCCCAATGCCATTCTCCTGCTAAGAGACTTGATTCCTCTGGCTGTAAGTAATCGATCTCAGTAATTGGTCCCAGGGATAGGCATGGGAGCCAAACCAGGGTGATCAGAAACTTTCAAATTTCAGTTGAAAGAAGAAAACAGTTTAGTTTCATCTCTGGTTCTGGAGCACGTGGGATGTAAATCTGGAGTAGCTGGCAGTAAGGTAACCTGCTCTGTTACCTAAGAGGGTTTAGGAGAGTATATCTACTATTCACAGGGAAATCGGCATGAGAGATGAAGAGAGAGACTGTTTAGAACATTTGATCCTTGGTAGTAGTTGTCCCTAAGGCCATATCCACACCTGCTTGGTCAGCTGTTGGATTATCATGAATCTCTCTCTTTTGCTTGAATTGTTTTGAGTTGTTTTTATGACTCTGATAAGAGTTCTGATTGATCCAATATGATTTATTGCTGTAATCAAATGACATTATTTTTGATCACTAATAATAAGATTCCAGCCAGAGTTGCTAACCTGTGACTTTATGGGATAGACACACAGATACAAGAAGACAGTGTCTCCAGTGACCATCTACCCACAAGTTCAACCATCTGTCCATCTGTTCTCCAGAACATATTACATATATGTGAATATAGGTATTCTGTATGTGTTAATATGCAGCAACACCTTTTAATTGCTATAATCTTTTCTGTCTTGGCAAATCCTACTCTGTGTTCAAAATAGCCAGCATACAACTGTTTCATCTGTTTTAAGCAGCGAGGTAGATAATATTAGGAATTGGGTATCAATACTAGGAATTGCTGTGCTAGAGGTGGGACCTCCGAAATAGCTCAGAAAATAATAGCATGGACTTGATCTGCCAGGGGAGTTCTATTTTTGCCAGTCTGAATGGAGAGGAATCAGATGGTGAGCCCTGACACTATTAACTTCACAACAGGAACCAGGAAGCCACTTCCAATGTCTTCATAGCTGTCTTGAATCATCCACAAAGTCAGTGATTAGGAAACCTCAATGCTGCTGGGGAAAAATCCCCAAATCTTCACCCCTGTCCTTGGCAGTGGGAGAAATCAGGGAACAGCCTTCGCTTCAACCCCGCATTCCCAACCTTGTGCGTGTATAGACGTGCACGCGATGTTTAATTAGGTAAAAGGGACAGTGTTTAGAACAGAGGTGGGGACAAGCTTGCTCTCAGTCCTGGTTAAACCTCATCTTTGCAATGCATTTTAGGCAAGTCATTTTAAAAGGGCAAGGGGTAGATGATGCCACTTGGGGAGGGGGACATGATGCAGGAGACACCAAAAGCCACGGAATGTAAAGAGAGTTCTGGTTAGCATTCTTGCAGCTATAATCTAAGGACTGACTATGTAACTTAGAGGAAAGAAGATTTATTTTCTTAAGGTTTTGAGTTCAGTCCATGTGAGGCCAGGAACTGGGGGTCTCAGGGCATGGCAGCAGGAAGTGGGGAGAGGGAGAGCACATGGGCTGTGCTCCTCACATCATGGAGGCTGGAAGCAAGAGAGAGCGCAGGGGGAGGAGGAACCATTTATATAACCCCCAAGGCCGCACCCCCAGGGACCACTTCCTTCAGCCACACCCTAAGGGCCTACCGGATACCACCCAGGTAAATCCATTACAATGGATTTATCCACTTCTGGGATTATAACTCTCATGTCTCAGTTACATCAACTCTAAACATTAATAAATGAGCTCTTTAGGGGACATTTTATATCTAACTATAACACAGAGCTACAAAAGAATCTGGGAACATGGGGGGCTGGGACACAGAAAACTCAAGAAGGCTCTGCACGTTCTTGTTCAGTTTTTGAAAGGCTTGTTTTATATGGTCACTAAAGGTTGGGTGGAAACTATAGGAGCTGGATTTATGAACACAAGGAAGAAGCTTCTATAATCAGAGCTATGGGATGATTGGGCTGCTCTAGGGATGATGAGCTCTCCGTCTCTAGAAGCACCAAGGATTATTTGCATGACCAGGTGGCAAGAATAGTGTGGAAAACACTGTCTGTTTAGATACTAGGGACTTGATTATGAATTCATTATGAAGTTATTTAGGTTTAGGAAAACCCTTCCTCCATTTCCCTGGGTAACTATGTCTCTGTTAATACTGGGTTTAGAAAGATATGGAGTAGAAAGAGCCTCTATCTCTTCTCATGATCCAAAATAAGTTCTGGGGAAGGGGTGGTGGCTGTGTGGGTCAGGGAGAAGGAGCAGAACATGGCTGAAGGAGGACACTTCATGGATTAGAGAGGAATGGAAAACAGCGGTGTCTCCTAGAAGGGCATTTCCGGGATTAGCCCATGGGAAGTAGAGGTGTGCGTTAGCGTTTTGCCACTGTGACCAAATACCCATGAAAGTCAACTTAAAGGAGGAAAGATTTCCTTTGGCTCGTGGTTTCAGAGGTTTCTGTCCATGGTTGCTTGGCCCCATCACTATGAATTGAGGGTGAGGTTGGACATCATGGTGGGGGCACTAGACAGAGCACAGCTGCTCAACTCCTGGCTGCTTTGGAAGGAGAGAGAGAGAGAGAGAGAGAGAGAAGAGAAAAATATGCCCTTCAAAGGCACACCCCTGGTGACCTGGTTCCTCCAGGTAGGCCTTACCTCCTGGAGTTTCTACCACCTCCCATTAGCGCCATAAGCTGGGACCAAACTTTTAACATACAAGCTCTGGGAGAACATTTAAAATCTACACAAGGCAAAATTGAGATTTGACTGATGGATGTAATGGGAATTAATACAAATAATAATGATTACTGATTATTGGGCATATTTTATACACAGCATCTATTTTTTTTCTTTTTGGTACTGGGGATTGAGCCCAGGGGCATTCTACTTCTAAGCTATACCCCCAGCCCTTTTTATTTATTTATTTTTTTGAAACAGGGTCTCACTAAGTTGTTGAGAGTCTCACTAAGTTGCTGAGGCTGATTTGGAACCTGCGATCCTCCTGTCTCAGCCTCCCAAGTACTATGATTATAGGCGTGCACCACTATGCCCAGTTGTAGCATCTGCCATTTAATACCTTCCTCAGGGAATAGCTTCCTCAGGAGGGTGCTTTGATTTACACATGAGGATAGTGAAACTTATAATGGCTAAATGACTGGTCCAAGAGAACTGAGTTACTGAGGGGCAGTCCCAGCATCTGGACGCTGGACTTTTGACTCCAGAGTGCATGCCTATGCATCCCATTACACCATGCCAAGTTGGAAATGTCCACTCTGGTAAGGAAAAAACATCCAGCAGGTAAGGAAGCCCAGGTTATAAACATCCTTATCCACATGGCAGAGCCAGGAGGCTAAGGTAAGGTGAACATTAGAATCATCTGGGCTGCAAACACCCACTTTTCTTTTGGTAGGGTAACACAGACCCAATCTATTCATAGCCAAGGAATGTTATTCTTGAGACACCTGTCATAACTGATGTTGGCACCATTTATTCCAGACAGCTTTTCATCCATAAAATAGAAGTGATAGGAGTAGCCTCAAAAGGTTCATGTGAGGACTCACTGAGATACTGTGTGTGAAGGTGCTTGCCTACAATGCAGTTGCCGAATGAAAGGGAATTGGCATGGAATTCCCAAGTCAGGAGTTGTTTTGACCTTCAAGACAGAGTCTCAGTCTTAAGCCGTCTGGTCATAGAAGAACAATGGGAAAAGAGACATTTTTGAATTTTGGGAGGCCTTTATCAAAAGAAAAGAATTTTATCTGTGCAGTGTTATTTGCGTCTACCTCTGGTGGTGGCTGCACAGGTGGGCAGGCAGGGGAAGCAGGAATTCAGGTTGGAGTCGGTGAATCTAATTTGTGTTCAGGCCAAAACACACAAGCAGAAGACCAAGTGATGTATTTGGCTGCGCGGTCTCTATTTTCATGGGGGAAGGAGGCTGCTCATGTGATATGAGCTGGAAGACACTGAAAGGGCCTCTGTCCTCAACCTTGCCTCTTTCAGTCAAGCATGGAATCTGAAATTCCATCCTGGAAAAGCTACCCTGTGTTATGGCCAGGAACCTCAGACTTTGCAGTGAATCAGAATTACCTGAAGAACTTACTTAAAATACTGTCCCTAGAACTACTGGGCATGGGGTCTGCATGCCTGTGTTCTTGACCAGATGAAATGGATGTACAATGAAGTATGAGAAACACCAGATTAATGCAGAATTTCGCATTCGATTCCCAATTTCCTCTCAGGGAGGTTACTGTGGCTCTGCAGTGATCTCCTCATTCTACTGACATTGGGCCCATCAACAGCACTGGTGAGCTCCACGTGGTCAACTAGCGGACTCCTCTCAGTCCTCTACTGAGACCTGTTTGCAGCATTTGAGGCTGCTGACTGTGCCCCTACATCTCTAAGCGGTCAGCAGCTCCTAGTTTTCCTTCTCACCCCGCTCACTCCTCCCCAGTCTCCTTTGTTGGTTTCTTTTCCTCCATTCGACTCCAAAGTTGGAGTTACCTAGGAGACTATTAGCCAAGACCTGCGCTCTTCCCCCTGTACTGTTTCGCTAGACTTCAGTGTCTAATGGCCAGCAATTTCCAAATGTTTACCTTCTACCTAGTCTTCTCTGAGTATCAGTTTTAGGCAGGCACCCACCTACTTGACAGATCCACTTGGGTATCTCATGGTGATCTCAAACTCAACATGTTAATAGGGGGTCCCTGGACCTTTCCCCCACTCCTACATCCTTCTTCAATCTATATTTCTCAGGAAATGATCCACCTTCTACCCAATTGCTCAGAAAAGCCCCTGCTTGTCCCTCAATGTGCGTATCTACTCCAGTACCACGCCATGTTAACATCTTCCCACAGCGATACGCCTTTAGTAGAAAACACACTTTGGATTTTGAAGTGCTATGTGGTATGACACTGTCTTTTTTTGTGTGTGTGTGGTACTGGGGATTGAACCCAGGGGCATTCTACCTCCAAGCTACACCCCCAGTCTTTTTAAAATTTTTGTTTGTTTTGAAACAGTGTCTCACTAGGTTGCTGAGAGTCTTGCTACGTTGCTGAGGCTGTCCTCGAACCTGGGATTCTCCTGCCTCAGCCTCCCAAGTCCTGGGATTATAGGCGTGATGGGTCAACACATCTTTTGATGCTGGGCAGTGGCAGTGAGCCACAGCTCCCGGTCAGCCACCGGTTGCCAGGGGAGGGCACCCACATTCTGCAGGGCACTGTGTTACTGACTTAGCATGTTCAGTATGTCAGGGTAAATGCGTGTTTGGCTTACGACATTTTCAATTTAAGATGGCTTTATTGAGATGAAACCCCTTAGTAAGGTGAGGAGACGCTGGAACTCAGAACATTAAAAGAGGCCTGGGGGTTTAGCTCAGTGGTAGAGTACTTGCTTGGTATGTGTGAGGCCCTGGGTTCAATCACAAATGTCAAATAAAAATAAATTAAATAAATTGAAAATTATAAAAGAAAAGAAAAATACATAAAAAGACCGATCGTTAATTTGCCCCTTAAACTATGCAATAGCTTCCCACTGGACTTAGAACACTGACCAGGCTGTTCAGCAGCCTCCGACTTCTTCCTCACTCCTTAGGTCCTGTGCTTCAGCCGCACTGGCCTTCTTTTTTTTTCTTTTCTTTTCTTTCCTTTTCTTTTTTGTGGTACTGGGGATTGAACCCAGGGGCGTTCTACCACCAGGCTACACTCCTAGCCCTATTTTTTATACTTTATTTTGAAACAGGGTCTCACTAAGTTGTAGAGGGCCTCACTAAGTAGCTGAGGCTAGCTGAGAACCTGGATCCTCTGGTCTCCGCCTCCCAAGTACTGGGATTACAAGCGTGCGCCACCACTGTTTTGAATTAACAATTTTAGGAATTCATCCTAAAACAATACTGTCCTAATGTGTAATATATATATTCAAATCTGTTTAGTCTGGCATTGTTTTAATAAACGAAAATTGGAAACAATGTGATTATTCAATAATGTACTGGTACATCCATACAAAGAAATATGATGCAGCTGTTAAAAAGAACGGGGTGTAGATTTACATCTTCTATCTTGGAAAAACATCTTTGCTATACAGCTAAAGTGAATGGTATATGTAGTAAAATCCCATTAAAAATAAAGAAGCATATATTGATAAATTGCATAAATATGTTCAGGTATTCATGGAAAAAGAAAATGATTGAAATTCTGAACTTGAACTGGATTTTGGAAAAATTTACCGTTCTTACATCAGACATGTAGGTATCATTTGTTTCTGTGTTGTTTTTAATCACAAGCATGTACTGTTCTGCAATTTTTTAAAAATGAGAGAAAGATGAAAGAGAGATAGAGAAAGGACTGTGTGGAAGATAAATGACTACTGTTTCACGCATTTGGCCGTCGCCATGGCTGGAAGGTCAGTCCACTTGGTCAAGGGTGCAGGGACTCCAGCCCTTCCCCTCTCTCTCCCCTTTACCCCAAGCAGAGGTACGCCAGCATCACGTGTTTTTGCAAGACTCAAATGGGATAAAGGCTGTGAGAAGCCTTTCTCCACCTTAATGCTGTTTCAAACACCAGAGACCAGTTATCGTCCTCCCAAGTCCACTCCCATGCCAGGCAGTCTGGCTGGTTCCCGCAGAAACCCTCACAGCGAGCTCTGGGTGCCTGAAACCTGCAGCCTCCTTCATCCACAACAGCGTCTTCCCGGAGTCCCCCAGCCCTGCTGCGAGCTGCTCCCGCTGCACCCCTGCGCTCCCGCCCCGCCGCTTCCCAGCGGAGCCCGGCTGCGGCGTGAACTTTCCGTGTGGGTTCGATTTCCTCCAGCGGTACCGCCTGCCGCGGTGCAGACGGAGCACGTGGTGCAGCCAAACAAAGGAGCGAGTGTGCTGCAAACCCTCCCCTGCGCGGGAGCGCGCAGCTCCGCAGAGAGGCAGCGTTGCACCGCCGGGCGCGCAGGGAGCTGGGCCTGCACGTTTGCAGCCTCCATCACCGCCCTGGAATCTGAGTCCGAGCGCGCCTCGCCCGGCCAGCGTCCCCCAAGCTGCTAAGATTGCATTTCACCTCCGCCAGCCTTCCCGGGGCCGCGAGCTCACAGATCACTCTCCCGGGATGCGGGCGGAGGGAGGGGGCCGGCGCTGGCTCCAGCTGTCAAAACGTCTCCGACAGGAGGCCCGGGCACATCTGCACCGGCGCTCCGCGGCTGCGGGGCGCGCGGGGAGCGCCCCCAACCTATCAGTGCAATGCGGGCGGTAATTGCATTAGGATTCGTTATCTCCCGCGCTCTGCTCATTAGCCCCAGGATGGCTCGCATCCAGCGAGAGGGCGGCGCGGGGAGGAGGGACGCGAGCAGGTCGCGGTAATGAAGCCGAGCTGGGCGGCAGCGCAGCGAGCGCCCCTCCAACGCCCCGCATGGCCCCTGCTCGCTCTCCGCCCCCCTCTTCCTCGAAACCTCATTTCCTGACTTTTTTCCTGAAGGTCTTATGACATGTGCAGTTTAGGAAGATTACAACGAAAAAGAAAAAAAAAATAAACCAACTAGGTGAGGGAGGAGGGATGTGCAGAGGGCCTGGGGCCCGGCTGCAGAGCGCAAGGAAAGGAAGAAGGACGAAGCCCGAGATGCCTGGTTCTCTTTCCGGGGGGCTGGCTCCTGGCACGTTTTAACCTCCTCGCGGAATGCCTAACGCCAAACTGACACCCAGAGGTGGCGATTTCCAGGGGACTTGGATCCCAAGGAGACCCACCTTAGACTGTGGGAACTCCCCCAGCCGAGAAGCCCCAGAAAGCAGCTATTTGTCCCCTGGCTGCTCTGGGAACAGGGAGCCAGTCATCTTTTTCTTCACCGCACCTAGCACCCCGTCTGGCATACAGAAGGTGCTAAAAAAAAAAAAACTTCATGATGAAGAAGGATTTTTAAAAGGCTGGGGGAAGGTATGTTCAACTTCAAGAAGCACTAGAAACAAAACTCCATTTTTGGGCAGGCAGATTTACTAGTGACATGACCCACATCATGCCATCTAACTTCTCTAAATCTGTTTTTCCTCCTCTGCAAAACAGGATTAATAATTCGCCCACAGGGTTGTTTACATATGTGTAAATCATCCCACATAGACCTCAGCACACAGTAGGTGCTCAATAGGTATTAGTTACATCTTGCCTTATTCATCCCTAAAATAGGGATTAAAAAAAAACCTCTTTGATGTCTCCGGAGGAGGTAATTAACATTCTCTTAACCCATCTGAAAGGGCCAATAGAGTACAAAGTTGTTTTATAATTAAGAAATGTATCAAACTCTGGGCAGGGCTAATTGCTGTGCAAATTTGATTGAGGCCTGTGAGGACAAGATTGCTTTTAATGGGCTGCAGCATAAGGGACTACTTAATATGCTTCAGGGAAGTCCCAGGACTAGGTCCCCGCATGGGAGAGGGCATCACCAGCCTTTGGGAACACTACTCAATAGGTTGGCCTGAATACGCAAGTTTTTAGTGAGAGTTAAGGGTTCAGATTTAAGAAATGTCAGAAATAGAGTTTTATTTGTTTTCATTGCACATAATGAATTGCCCTTTAAATAACGAAGCTCTGAAAATGCCAAGTACCCAGTACTCCAGTAGATCGCCAAATGTTGAATTAGGCCGCCCTTGGGACTTGGGCTTCAAAGCCATATGTATGGGAGGATTGGTGCCTTTACAATCTTCACAGAAATCCTTAATCTAGCAGGAGCTGAGCCAGGGACACACCTCCTAACCAAGTCTATAATTCAAACTTTTCCACTTCTACCTGACCGTGCCTTATCATGGAACATCTGCAACCATATTTTTGGTTTGTCTTTCCTTTCAAATTGATACTACTTAGCCGGCAGTGGTGGCGTACACTTGTAATCCCAGTACTTGGGAGTCTGAGACTGGAGGATCCAGGTTCCCCTGCCAGCCTCAGCTACTTAGCGAGGCCCTCGGCAACTTAGTGAGACCCTGTTTCAAAATAAAGAATAAAATCGATACTACTTTCAAACACACGAGTTGTGCGCCTGGATAGGAAGTCCAGCCCTGCATCTGCCCGCTGGGAGAGACCTTCAGCAAGTTCCCTGGTCAGCCTGTCTTCCTTCTTCTTGTCTGTACAGTGGGGAGATGTCCTGAGGTTTAAATAAGGACATAGATGTAGAGTTGGTGGCCAGGAGAAGATCTTCAGCAAATGACAGCTATAGTTTTTATTTCCCGACATGCTCGCGTTTCTGATTCTGTGCCTTTGATTGAGGCGGTCTCATAAACCCTCTTAAGGAATGGCCATCTTGATGTCTCCATGGATCAAAATTCTCCCAGTGCTTCGAAGCTCGCTCATCTCATTGTCTCAGAGCAGCCTTCCCCCTGCTCCCCTCCGGGAGCTCTCTTGAAACTGGCTTAGGCACTTTGAACAGGGCATGAGGCTAACCAACCCTGGAGTCTATTCTGCCTTGTGTCATCTTCTGTTCCCTCAGGCAGTTATCGGCTCTCACCCAACAATTCAGGTCCATGCAGGCACCCAGGGTGGAGGAAGAAGGGGAGTCCCTGTGAGCGCTCATGGGGTAGAATGGTGGAGTTGCAGAGGTGTGGAAATAAGTGTGTTTATGGGGAAAAGTCAGGAAGAGGTAAGACTTACTTCCTCCCTCCCTCCCTCCCTCCCTCTCTCTCTCTCTCTCTCTCTCTTTCTTTCTTTCTTTCTTTCTTTCTTTCTTTCTTTCTTTTCTTCTTTCGATTGAACCCAGAGGCATTCTATGTCTAAGCCATCCCCCCCAGCACTATTTTATTTTTTATTCTGAAACAGAATCTTGCTAAGTTACTGCATGCTGGCCTCAAACCTGCAATCCTCCTGTCCCAAGTACTGGGATTACAGGTATGCACCACCACTCCCAGACTATCTTCCTTTCTTTTCAAAGTGTTTCTTGGACAAAATAAGTAGTGCGTTTAACTGATGTCTTCCACAAGCACAATGAGAGGAGTGATCTACACAGAACTTTGTATCCACTGCCCATTAAAAATTTATTCAATGGGAATAAAGTTTCCCTGTCCTTGGATATGAGTGGGTTCAACCGCACCACTTAAAACATCTATTTATATGGCTATAGTTTCCATACAATACTATGCATGAATCTTTTTGTGTGTATGTCGTACTTGGGATTGAACCCAGGAGCATTCTACCTCCCAGCTATGCCCTCAGTACTATTTTATTTTTTATTTTCAAACAGGGTCTCACTAAGTTGCTGAGGCTGGCCGCGAACCTGCGAACCTCCTGTCTCAGCCTCCCAAGTGCTAGGATTACAAGTGTGTGCCACCGCGCCCTGCTACGTACAAAGCTTAAGTGTTGAGTTTGATGAGTTTAGTAATTGTATACACCTGTGAAAGCACCACCATAAAGGACAGAGAAAACACTCCGGCTACCCCAGCGAGTGTCCTTGTTCTTCTTCCCAATTACAGTCATGCACTGCAGAGCTATGTTTCTGTCAGTGACAGGCCACATATATGAAAGCCCTGGATGACTATGGTGGAGCTGAACAATGCCTGCCATCTAGTGATGTCGTAGCTGTCCCAACACTGTAGTACAACACGTTGCTCACGTGTTTGTGGTGCTGCTGGTGCAAACAAACCCACTGCACTTCCAGTTGTGTAAAACTATAGCACACATACAATGGTGGTGGGATTGTAAATTAGTAGTACAGCCACATTGGGATCAGTATGGAGGTTGCTCAAAAGACTAGGCACGGAATCTCCATAGGACCCGGCTGTGCCACTCCTTTCCAAAAGAATGAAAGTTAGAATACTACCTGCATTCCCATGACGCATGCCTACCCATGATAATGTTTACCCATGATGCATGCCTACCCATGATAATGTTTACCCATGATGCATGCCTACCCATGATAATGTTTACCCATGATGCATGCCTGCCCATGGTGCATGCATATCCATGATGCATGCCTGCCCATGATGCATGCATATCCATGGTGCATGCCTACCCATGATACATGCTTACCCATGATGCATGCCTACCCATGATACATGCTTACCCATGATGCATGCCTGCCCATGATGCATGCATATCCATGATGCATGCCTACCCACGATACATGCGTACCCATGATAATGTTTACCCATGATGCATGCCTACCCATGATACATGCTTACCCATGATGCCTGCCTGCCCATGATGCATGCATATCCATGATGCATGCCTACCCATGATACATGCCTACCCATGATAATGTTTACCCATGATGCATGCCTACCCATGATACATGCTAACCCATGATGCCTGCCTGCCCATGATGCATGCATATCCATGATGCATGCCTACCCATGATACATGCCTACCCATGATAATGTTTACCCATGATGCATGCCTACCCATGATACATGCTAACCCATGATGCCTGCCTGCCCATGATGCATGCATATCCATGATGCATGCCTACCCATGATACATGCTTACCCATGATGCATGCCTACCCATGATGCATGCATATCCATGTTTATAGCAGCACGATTCACAATAGCCAAATTATGGAACCAACCTAGGTGTCCATCAACAGATGAATGGATAAAGAAAATGTGGTAAATAGACACACCGGAGTTTTAGTAGTCATAAAGGAGAAAAAAATTATGTAATTTAAAGGCAAATGGATGGAGCTAGAGAGCATTATGCTAAGTAAGGTCAGCCAGTCTCAGCAAGTCATGAGTTGTATGTTTTCTCTCTGTGGAAGCTAGAGTAAAAATAGGAAACAAGTGGACTGGGGGAGGAGGAGGGGAAGGAAAAAAGGAGGCTTGAGAAAGGAAACAGACCAAGTCCTAATATGTTCATATATGAAGGCATCACTACCTACCTCACTAGCATGTAGGAGGGGGGTAGTAGGGTGGGGGACAGAGGGAAACACACCAAGACATGTTGTGTGCAGATATGGCTATGTAACTTTGGATCTCATTATGATGTATAATTAGAGTGCACCAATAAAATTAAACAAACAAACGATAATATAGCACTGTCTCGGTCAACATTATCACTGCCGTGATCCAAAAATCCTGACCACACGACTTAGGGGAAGGAAGATTTATTTGCTCATAGTGTTTGGAGATTCAGGGTTCAGTCCATGTGAGGCTGGGTCTGTGGGGCGGGAGAGCACAAGGCTCTGCTGTCACATCACAGAGGCCAGAAGCAAAGAAAGAGAGAGAGAATGGGGGGGGAAGGAGGAACCATATAATCCCCAAGGCCACACCCCCAGGGACCTGCCTTAGCAACCAAGCCCCTTCCAGCATTGCTACCTTGTTTCCATGAGGGCCAGGGGGACATTCTACATCCAAACCATTATGAGCACATACGGTCGTCTACAGTGCACAGTGATGGATAATGATGTCATTACTGATTTATGTATTGCTATACTTCTTATCCTTATTTTGTGGTACCCCTACTTATAAAAAGAAGTTCTACTGTAAAACAGTATGTGGAGTTACTTGGCTAGCAGCCTGACCCATCTCAGACTTACCCAGTGTCTTGACTACAGGTGGAGCGATTGATCTATACTGTCTGGGTGTGTGTAAGCACACGCTAATGTTTGCAGGATGACAAGATTGCCAATGATGCATCTTCAGTGCGTACCCCAACATTAAGTAACCCATGACTATTTATTTTCCCACTGACTGCAACCCCATTTCTACTGCCTGCCCGACACACCACTCTTCTGATTTCTCTCACAACAGGACAGTCTTGCCTGTTCTCAATGCCGTGTAACTGGACATGTGCGGTATATACCCTTTGATCTCAGTCTTCTTTTGCTTTATACAATGTTTTTAGAATCTTTGTGGTTCGCATGATTTAGTGGTTTGTTCTTTTTTACCACTAAATAGTATTCTGTTGTGTGAGTATACCATAATCTGTTGATCCATTTGCCTGTTAGTTGCCTCTAGATTTTATGAATGAGGCTGCTCTAAATACATTTGCGCTGTACGTTTTCTGGATCCCTGTTTTCATTTGCTTTGGGTGAGGAGTTAGGAGTAGCGTTGCTGACTCGTGGCGTATGTAATGACTTTTCATATGTAATGTAAAGTCTGCCCTCCAGGAATTGATCCTTAGAACAGTGGTGCTCGACCACCCAAATGGGGTCATTGGACCTGGTGCTCCATTTAAGTCTTAGTTTTCTGTGAATTCTTTTCTTTCTGAGCCCTGTTGCAACCTAGGTTCTAGTGCTGCCAACCACTTCTCTACTTCTATGAAATATTTATGGGAAATCTCCTAAGGATCTGGGGGGTTAGTGAACTTGAAACTGTTTCTTATAGAGTAAGCTTTTATTTATTTACACAGGTGTTTTTTTAAAGGTGTTGCTATGCTGCAGAGACATTTGCACACTTCTTATTACCCCTAAGAACGAAAGGCAGATCCAAGATGCCCATTTTATAGTTGGAGGAGTTGAGGCAGAGGGAAGTGGCAGGGAAAGCAATGGTTTCTTCATAGAACCGACCCATCTAGAACGTCCCAGTGTTATACTGCACGGCCAGACTGAGGAGCTTGCTACAGAACAAAAGGACAGAGGAACTGACATGACGGGCCACCGTGGCCTATTGTATGTGTGCACACGGCGACTTTTCTGTTTCATCCCAACAGTGACCTCAGACATCGCAGGACTAGCACCCCCTTTCCTTTCAGTGACCTCGATGCTAACACTTAGTAATTCCCTGGTGGAATATTCCAGATGTAGGGTATTGGCTGAAATATACTCTATACAAGGTGCACAGCATCACCCCTGTGACTGCACTGATGCTTATGAACAAAGAAGACTTTGGTCCCGTCTGCAGTTAGATGAGAAAACTCTCAGGGAATTAGCCAAGGCACTGGGAGAGAAGGCTTGGCGATTCACTGGTGGAGAGAGAAAGGCATCAGGCCATCCCAGAAGAAGGGGCTTCGGAATTACAATAATTTGCATGCTGAAAAGGTGGTACTCAGGACCACTGCCACTGAGCAGGAGTTATCTTTCCTTGAAAGTATTCATGCTCAGAAAGATTAAAAAAAACCCAGTTATATATGCCTGAGTATTAAAAGTAGTTATCCCTGGGTGGGAGAGATACACATGATTTTTAAATTAATTTTTCTGCATGTGTATTTTCTGGATTTTCTAAAATCACCCAGTATTACTTTTTACAAAATTAAACATTTTTAGTTTAGATTTTGAGATAGTTGTAAATTCTTGTGGACTTGTAAGACGTGCTATGGAATGATCCCTTGTAACCTCAGCCAGTTTCCCCAATGCTAACATCTTGCAAAACTCCAGTACCATATCAACACCAGGATTCACATCCATGCAATGGAGATACCAGCAACCCCAAACCTCTCGTGTTGCCCTTTTATAACCACAGCCACTCTCCTACTTCTACCTCCTCCTTAATTCTGGCAACCATAAATCTGTTCTCTATTTCTATGATGTGTCATTTTATGAATGCTGAATACATGGACTCATACATATGTAACTCTCTGGAGATTCATTCCTGTTGTTGTATGTGCCAAGAAATTGTTCTTTTTTTTTTGCGGTACCAGGGATTGAACCCAGAGGCGTTCTACCTCCGCGCTATACCCCCGCCCCTATTTTTTATACGTTATTTTGAAACTGGGTCTCACGAAGTTGCGGAGGGCCTCACTAGATAGAACTAGGTAGAGAGAGAGAGAGAGAGCTGAGGCTGGCCGTGAACCTGGATCCTCCGGTCTCCGCCTCCCAAAGTACTGGGATTACAAGCGTGTGCCACCATGCCCGGCCAAATTGTTCCTTTTTATTGCTGAGTAGTATTCCATAGTATGACTCTACCACAGGTTATTTAACCATTTAGCTCTTCAAGAATATAGGGGTTGCTTTGAGTTTTTTTTTTCTGTTTTGAATAATGCTACTATAAACATTTGTGTATAGGTTTTTGTGTGAATATTAAATTTTCATTTCCCTGGTATAAATGCCCAGGAGTTGCTGTTTCTGGGTCATATAATAGTTGTTTGTTTACTTTTAAAATAAACTACCAAGCTCTTTTCCAGAGTGGCTGTCGCATTTTACATTCCTACCAGCAAGGTGGGAATGATCCAGTTTTTATCTGCATCCTCACCAGCATTTGGTAAGGTGTGTAGTGTTATCTAAGTGTGGCTTTAATTTGCATTACCCTGATGGCTAACATCTTTTCATGTGCTTACTTGCCATCTGTATATTCTCTTTGATGAAATGTGTCTTCATGTTGTTTGCCTATCTTCTAATTGGATTGTCTGTGTTTTGCTGTTGAAATTGGAGAGTTCTCTCTATATATTTCAGATACTAGCCCTCTGTCAGATATGTACTTTCTAAATATTATCTTCCACTGTTGTTTGTCTTTTTATATTCTTAACTGGGTCTTTTTCCCTCTACAAAGTTGAAGTTTATAATTTTTTTTTGTACTGAGGATTGAATCCAGGGGTGTTCTACCTCCAACCTACAGCCCCAACCCTTTTTATTTTTCGTTTTTTGAAACAGGGTCTTGCTACTTGCTGAGGCTGTCCTTGAACCTACAATCCTCTGTCTCAGCCTCCCAAGTACTGGGATTACAGGTGTGTGCCACCATGTCCAGCTAAAGTTTACAATTTTGATGAAGCCCAATTTATCATTTTTTTCCTCTTATGGATCCAGCTTTTGGTGTAACCTCTAGGATTTCTTTCCCTAGCTCTAAGTCTGGAAGTGTTTCTTCCATTAAAAAATAAAATAAAATAAAATTTTTAGCTGGGTGTGGTGGCATACGCTTGTAATCCCAGTACTTAGGAGGCTGAGATAGAAATTTCACAGGTTTGTGGCCAGCCTCAGCAACTTAGTGAGACCCTGCTTCAAAATAAAAGAATAAAATAGGGCTGGGGTGTAGCTCAGAGGTAGAATGTCCCTGGGTTCAATCCCAATTACACACACACACACACACACACACACACAAATAAATAAAAATAAAAAAAGGTTTTAGTCTTTTAAGTCTGTGATCCATTCTGAGTTAATTTATTTAATTTTGGTTTAAAGGGTAAAACTTATGTTGACCTCCTCCTTTTCTTCTTCTTCTTCCCCTCCCTCCTCTTCTTCCTCTTCCCCTCCTTTTTCTTCTTCTCTTTCATGCCTACAGATATGTAATAGGTCCTATTTGTTGAAAATCATGTGTTTCATCCATTGAGTTGCTTTTAAACCTATGCCAACAATCATTTAGACATATTTATCTGTTTTTTTCTAGGTTTTCTATTTTATTCCATTGACACGTGTGTGTATCTCCCTGCCAGCACCACACAGTCCTGATTCTGTGGCTATACAAAATCCTTGACATCAGGTGGACTGATTCTGCCTACTTTATGCTCCCTTTTGGAAATCGTTGTAACAATTTTATCTCCTCTGTCTGTGTATGAAAATTTTAGAATAATCCTGTCTGTATCTACAAAAAATAATTCTAGAATCTTCACAGAAATTGCATTAAACTTGTAAGCAAATTCATAGAAAAGAGGTTCCACATATGTATTTCATACTGAAGGAGTTGTGATAGTTTGTGTTTTTCAGGGAATTCTTGCATTCCATCAAATTTCTGTTTGCAGAGTTCATACTATTGTTATCTTTTTGATGCCTACAAGGTCTGTAGGGGTATTCCTGTTTTGTTCCTGATGTTGGTAATTGTGTCTTCTCTGTCAGTTTTGCTAAAGGTTTGCCTATCTTACTGATTTTTTTTTTAAAGAACAAGATCTTTGTTTCATTGATTTCCTCTATTGTTTTCCAGTTTCACCGATTTTTGCTCCGATCTTTCGTATTTATTTCCTCTGCTTGCTTTGGGTTATTCTGTGTTTCTTTTCCTATGTCTTGAGGTGGGAGCTTAGGCTAGTGACTTGAGACTATCTCTCTTCTCTAATCTGCTATAAATTCTGTCTTAAGATGCTTTTTTTCATTAGGAATCTAGTCTGCCATTTTTATTTTTTAATGTTCTCTATTTTTCATTTGTCTTGTTTTCTTTTTCCTGAATCCCTGTGGGTTGTTTGAACATTGTTATAGAATTCCACTTTGATTTATCTATACTGTTTTTGAATGTATCTTTATATATTTTTTTGTGGTTGCTCTAGGTACTCTACTATGTCATGTATACATAACATACCATGTTCTACTGATGTAATCATTCTACCAGTTCAAATGAAGTTTAGAAACTTACCTCCTCTTACCCTTTACTGTTTCCAATATAATTTGTTTTAAATATTTCCTACATATACATCTAGGACCACATCAAACATTTTTGCTTCCATAATAAAGCATAATTTAGAAAACCAAAAGAGAAGAAAAATCTATTTTATTTACTAGACAAACATGTTTGCTTACTATATTCTTTGCTCATTTTCCGATGTTCCAAGATCCCCCCCCCTTTTAAAATTTCTTTCTGTTTAGAGAATTTACTCTGCCCATTCTTTTAGGGTAGTTCTACTGGCAAGATATACTTTTAGTTTCTCTTCATATTCTTCCTCCCTGAAGGATATTTTCACTGGGTATAGGATTTTGATTTCAGTTATTCTCTTTCATCACTTGAAGAATGTTTCACTTCCCTCTGTCCTCTAGTTTCTGATAAGAAACTTGCTGTCATTCAACTGCTTTTTTTCTCTCTATTTCTGTGATGCCATTTTCCTCTCATTGCTTTCAAGATTTTTTTCCTTATCTTTAGTTTTCTTAAGTTAAACTATGCTCTGTCTTTGTGTGAATTTCTTTGGATTTATTTCATTTGGGTCCTTTCAGCTTCTTGAGTTTGTATGTTTGTTGCCAAACTTGGGAATTTTTCAGCCAGTATTTCTTTTAGTATATTTTTATTTATTTATTTATTTATTTATTTATTTATTTATTTATTTATTTTGCGGTACCAGGGATTGAACCCAGGGGTGTTCTACCTCTGCGCTACGCCCCCGGCCCTATTTTTTATACTTTATTTTGAGACCAGGTCTCACGAAGTTGCGGAGGGCCTCACTAAGTAGAGAGACAGAGAGAGAGACAGGGAGAGAGAGAGAGAGAGAGAGAGAGCGAGCGCAAGCTGAGGCTGGCCGCGAACCTGGATCCTCCGGTCCCCGCCTCCCAAAGTACTGGGATTACAAGCGTGCGCCACCACGCCCGGCTTCTTTTAGTATATTTTAAACTATACCTTTTTCTCCTCTCTTTCTGCAATTCTTATGACCACAAATATTTTTTGTCTTACAAGTCTCAAAAGCTATTTGTGTTCTTTTTTAATCTATTTTTTCTCTGTTCAGATTAGATCATTTCTATTATCCTTTATTCTAGTTCACTGATTTTCACTTCTGTCTCTTCTATTCTACTATTAAACTCATCTACTAAGGTTTTATTTTTAAATTTTATTTATTTATTTACAATATTTTTATTATGGCAAAATATAGATAGTATAAACTTTTTTTTTTTACGGTACCGGGGATTGAACCCAGGGGCGTTCTACCTCCGAGCTACACCCCTGGTTCTATTTTTTATACTTTATTTTGAAACCAGGTCTCACGAAGTTGTGGAGGGCCTCACTAAGTAGCTGAGGCTGGCCGCGAACCCGGATCCTCGGTCTCAGCCTCCCAAGTACTGGGATTACAAGCATGTGCCACCATGCCCAGCTTACATAATATAAACTTTACCGTCTTAACCATTTTTAAGTCTGCATTTCAGTGCTATTAAGTACACTTGTATTGTGCCATCATCACCACCAACCATCTCCAGAATTCTTTTCATCTTGCAAATAAACTCTCTATCATTTAGATTAATAATTACTCATTTCCTCCCTCCCTCCAACCCTGAAAACCACCATTCTACTTTCTATCTCAATGAATGTGACCTAAGTATTTCAGATAAGTGGGATTATATGGCATTTACCTTATTTGTGGCCGGCTTATTTCACTTAGCATAGTATCTTCGAGGTTCATCCACATTGTAGCATGTGTTAGTTTTCTGTCACTATAACAACATACCCGAGTTAACTTATAAAGAGAAAAGGTTTATTTTAGCTCATGCATTAGAGGTTCCGGTCCACTGTTGAGTGGGTCCACTGCTTTTAAGTCTCTGGTGGGGGTGCTGGATATCAGTGGTGGGAAGTATGTGGCAGAGCAAATTGCTTAGCTCATGGTTAGGAAGCAAAAATAAAAAGGAAGGGGCCAGGGTGTCACAGTCCCCTTCATAAGCACTCCCCCGGAGACCTAAGGACCTCCCACAGGCCCACCTTTCAAGGGTTCCACCACCTCCCAATAGCACCATGCTGGGGACCAAGCCTAAAACATATGAGCCTTTGAGACACATTTAAGACCAAAACTATAGCATAGCATATGTTAGGATTTCCTTTCGTTTTAACCCAGAATAATATTCTGTTGTGCATATATACTTTTTTATCTTATTCATTCATCAATTGATGGGCACTTAGGTTGTTTCCACTTTTTTTTCGGTGTGGTTTTAAGGATTGAACCTGGGGGCATTCTACCTTCTAGCTACACCCCCAGGCCTTTTAAAAATTGTTTGTATTTGAAATTGGGTCTCTTAGCTGGGCGTGGTGGCACACGCTTGGAATCCCAGTACTTTGGAAGGCGGAGACCGGAGGATCCGGGTTCGCAGCCAGCCTCAGCTCTCTCTTTCTCTCTCTCCCTGTCTCTCTCTCTCTCTCTCTACTTAGTGAGGCCCTCCGCAACTTTATGATACCTGGTTTCAAAATAAAGTATAAAAAAAAAACATAGGGCTGGGGGTGTAGCACAGAGGTAGAACGCTCTGGGTTCAATCCCCGGTACCGCAAAAAAAAAAAAAAAAAGAAATTGGGTCTCGCTGGGTTGCTGAGAGTCTTGCTAGGATACTCGCTACATTGCTGAGGCTGTCCTCGAACCTGTGGTCCTCATGTCTCAGCCTCCCAAGTACTGGAATTACAGGGGTATGCTACCATGCCTGACTCCAGGTTTTACCTATTGTGAATAGTGCTGCTACAATATCCTTTTGGGCATAAATACTTCTGGCAAACAGAATTAGCATTGCTGGATCATATGATAACTGTATTTTTAATATTTTGAGGACTATTCATACTGTTTTCCATACTGGTTGTACTAGTTGACAGTCTCACCAACAACTGTACAGGGCTCCCTTTCCTCCACATCTTCACCATCATTTATTTTCTGTGTTTTTTATTTATAGTAGCCATCCTAATGAGTGTGAGGTGGTATCTTGTGATTTTGATTTGCATTTCTCTAATGATTGCTGATGCTGAGTATCTTTACAGAGCTTATTGGATGTTTGCATATCTTTGGAGAAATGTCTATTCAAGTCTTTGGCCCATTTTTTCTATTGAGTTTATTATTGTTTGGGGTAGTTCTTTCTATACACTTACTTAATATTAATTCCTTATCTGAAATATGATTTCCAAATATTTTCTCTCATTCTGTGGGTTTCCTTTTTATTTTGTTAATAGAATCTTTTGATGTACTAAAGTGTTTAAGTTTTATAAAGTCAAATTTGTCTACTTTTTTATTGCTTGTGCCTTTGGTATAAAAACTAAGAAGTCATTACCCAATTCCATGTTGTGAAGCTTTTGTCTTATTTTTTTTCTAAGTGTTCCATAGTTTTAGCTCTTATATTTAGACTTTTGATTCATTTTGAGTTAATTTTTGCATATTGTGTTAGGTAAGGTTATAACTTCATTCTTTTGCATGTGAATATTCACTTTTCCTAGAACCATTTGTTGAAAAATCTTTCCTTTCCCCATTGAATGGACTTGACTCTGTTGAAACGAGTTGACTATGTATGTGAGGGCTTATTGTTGCATTGTTCTATCCATCGTTGAAAGAGTGATACTAAAGGTCCAATTATTATTGTAAAACTGATTGCTCCCTTCCATTCTGTCATTTTTTTTGCTTCATATAATTTGATGGTCTGTTATTAGGTGTTAAATGCTTATAATTGTTTATAATCTTCTTGATGTATTGAATATTTTATTAAATATAACATCTTTCTTTATCTCTTTTAATTTTTTAATTTAAAGTCTATTTTGTCTGACAGTAACAGCTACCTCTAATCTCTTTTGGTTACTATTTTCATGGAATATCTTTTTCCATCCTTTCACTTTCAACATATTTGTGTCTCTAGATCTCAAGTGAATATCTAAGCCAGGCAGGTGCCTGTATTCCCAGCTACTTGTGAGGTTGAGGCAGGAGGACTGCTTGAGTCCAGGAGTTTGATGCCAACCTGGGCAACATAGCAATACCCCATCTCAAAAAAAAAATCGAGTGACTATCTAGTAGACAGCATATAGATGGATTCATTTTTACCTTTTAGTCCATTCTGTGAATTTGAGTCTTCTTATTGGAGAATTTAACCCATTTACATTTACTGAGTTTTAAATTTTAATTATCTTATTTTCAGTTCTAAAATTTAAATTTCCATTTGGTTCCTTTATTTTATTTGTTGAGACTTTTTCCATTTAAGTGTGCTTATAATTGTTTGTAATTATAATAGCATTTTTATCATTGTGTTGAAATCTTTGGCATACAGTTCCAAAGTCTCATTTCTCTCTTCTTTTTCTTTTGCAGTACTGGGGATAGACACCAGGGGTGCTCTACCACTGAGGCACATCCCCAGCTTTTTTTTTTTTTTTTTTTTTTTTGAAACAGGGTTTGGCTAAATTGCCCAGGCTGGCTTCAAACTTTCGACCCTCCTGTTTCAGCTTCCTGAGTAACTGGGAGGTGTGAGTCACTGTGCCTGGCCATGTCTTGTCATTCAATCCAGAGACAGTAGGATTGGTGAGCAGGAAAGTAGGTAAGGACTAAACATAATAGCCATTCTCTGCTGAGCACATGGTTTGTGGTTTTTATATATCCTTCATTTGCATTAATCCTCACAGAGAGCCTGGGAAGAGGCCAGCCTCGCTCCCATTTTACAGTAAACAATCCTGACATACAGACAGTTTAAGTCAATATTCAATACCACATTCCTAATGAATGAATGCAGGGATTCAAACCCTTCCCTGTCTTTTTATTTTTTTAGGGGTGTGTGTGTATATTTTTGGGGCTTGAACCCAGGGGCATTCTACCTCTGAACTACACCCTCATCCCTTTTTATTTTTTGAAACAGAGTCTCACTAAGTTGCTGAGGCTGGCCTCCACCCTATGATCCTCCTGTCTCAGCCTCCCAAGTACTAGGATTATAGGCCACCGTGCCCGGCTAGCCTATCTTGATTCAGAAGCTGTGCTACTAGCCTCTGTGCTTTCACTGCCTTTGTGACTTCCTTTTAGAAGAGGGAAGACTGGAAGTATTTAGGCGATATCCTGTGGAGACAGGAAGTGTATCGTGTGGCCGAGCAGCCTCTATCATCTCTGGTTCTGTAGATTCACTTGGGGACCCCTTGAAGGGGATTATTTTTGCCTAGACTACCAATGGCATTTGGGCAGAACTTGAATTTTATATTACTTCCTGAAAACAACCTTGGTGTGCAGGTGGATGCCATACTCTCTGTGGAACAGAGAGGCACTCTGTAGTCCAGGGACATGGAGCGACTTGCCAGGGACTATATGGCAGTGGGTTCTGGAAGCCGACTGGGAAGTAGGTCTTGAGTCAGGGGCTGCTGCGCCTCCCATGGGCTCCCAGCGCTGCCTCCAGCGTGGTCTCTGCGCCATCACTTCGCTCTTCCCGGGCAGAGTCCTGGTTTAGGCAGAGCCCGCAGCAGTTGAATCAGGGCCTCTCCTGCAGCAGCCTCCTGGCGTGCACCAGTGTGCAGACTACATCTGATGGAAACCTTATGTGGAACAAAAAACAAACCTGAAAACCAGGCCCATCTCAATATCTCCATCCGCTGGATAAACATCTCCAAGACAGACGCACAGGGAGGCCAGGCTCTCTCTGCCAAGTTTTTAACCTAAAGTTTGGAAGCAGCTTGCATTTTCCATAGAGCCGTAAACTATTTTCATTCCTTTTACAGTGGTGAATGACTCCTTATGGGGTGATAATTTAGTTTTAACCTGATGATTTTGCCTTCTTGCCCGAGAGGAGTTGTGGGTTAAAAGAAAAGGCCCACTTTTAGAAGTTTTCTTCTTTCCCTTCTTTTCTTTTCTTTCTTCTCTTCCCCCCTCACCCTCTCTTGAAAGCCTGCTATGTTTGTTTCAGGCTTTGGGAGTCTTTGGAGCCTTGCCTCTTTATTCGGAGAGAACTTGGCTCCTTCATGGTGCGCCCATTCCTTTGCCGAATCTAATCTGACTGTTCTATTTATAATTCCTGAACAAGATGAATCTAGTCTTTGTGTTTCTTTCTGAGCAATAGCCTCCCCTCCCTAGGACTTGAGCCATTTAACCTCGGCAAGAATCTCTTTAATTTCTCTTCAATTTGCCAGAAAGCAAGCAGCTGAAACCCTATCAGGTCCTGGATCATATCAGACCTGCTTTAAACTGGCACCCTCCTCCACCCCCCAGTCTCCTGGGAGTTGATTTAGGAACAAGGCTGTGCAGAGAAATTCCCAGCAGCACTCTGGCGACGCCAGCGCAGTCTGGGAAGTCCGGCAAGGAGGGGCCCACTCCCTGGAGGATGGACAGGCTCTAAGACAAACCCGGCCCACTTCTCCTCCTGCCTTGCTTCCTCCCAGGTCCCCCAAGGCTTCTACACACATCATGTGCCATTTACCCTCACACCTGGATTCATCAAATTATTTCGCCCCCAAACCATCTAGTCGACACATCTTCTTTTATAGAGAAGTAAATAGAGACCAAAAGCAGGGGACTAAAACTGGGAGCGGTGGTGCATGCCTGTAATCCCAGTACTTGGGAGGCTAGAGAGGAGGATTTCAGGTTCAAGGCCAGGCTCAGCAACTTAGATCATGTTTTAAACATAAAAACTAAAAAGGGCTGGGGGTGTAGCTTGGAGGTAAAATGCCCCTGGGTTGAATCCCCAGTACACCCCCCCCAAAAAAAAAAAGAAGAATAAAGAGGGGGACTGACTCAAACTCATCCAGCTAGTCTGTTTGAGGGTTGATACTAGGACATGGTATTCTGCCTCAATCCTCCATGGACCTGTGAAAGTACAGTTTTGATCTCATGTACCTGAAACCACCCCAATTAAATGCAACCTCTCTCTTTCTTTGGTACTAGGAATTGAACCCAGGAGTGTTCTACCTCTGAGCTACACCCCTAGCCCTATTTTATTTTGAAACAGGGTCTTGCTAAGTTGCTGAGGTTGGCCCTGAACCTGCGACCCTCCCAAGTACTGGGATTACAGGTGTGTGCCGCCATGCTCGGCAAGTGTAATCTTTTATGTGTCCCCTTCTTCTACTGTCTGTCCTCACCCCCCATCTCCCATTCCTCATTCCTGCCCCATCCTCTCATACGGCCACCACACGCAGGTCCTTAACATACTCACTGGAATGTAGCCTCTATGATAGGGTTTGAGAATGAAGAGATGGGCCCCCGAGTCCAGGTCTAGAGTGGACAGATCACTGAGTTCACAGTGACATTCAGAACTGTGAACTGGACTTCCCAGGTCACACACTGTGTCACTGAGTCAGGATTACAGCCTGGGATTCTCTTCCATCCAGCGCGTTCTGTTCCACTCAGAGTTCCGCTGGCTCTGGGTGGTTCCGATTTTGACCTGGGTCTGGAGTGTCCATTTAGACAATTCTTTTTAGTTAGTGCTCAGTCTGACCCACCTGACTTCTAGTCTTACATAGGTCCTTATGTAGAAGGATATTCTATCATACCCTTAAATCCAACCACATGCTAATTGTGTTTTCCATGAGCTTCCCTGTAAAATTATAAAAAAGAGGGCCAAAGGATTGACTTTGGCCTCACTAACATGATTGATCTTTTGTAGCCAGATAAGCTAAGCTGGTCTTTTAAGTTTTTAAGGACCAGGAATCAGTGTGTCTCACTGAAGATACAAAAGCACATTTACCATTCAAAGCTACTGAATTTCCATTTGGATACAACACCAGTGCTGTTTTAAACTGTGGCTGGCTCTCTGTCACTCCTGCTGAGACTCAGGTGGCACGGAGGCTGTGATCAATGGCGTCCTAAGCTGTAGATGGTGTCACTCTTTCCATGGTCTGGCTCTCGCTTCTTGTTCTAAATCTCTTGGGTGGAGGGGAGGGGATGACGGAGTGGACTTTCTGGACAGCAGCTGGAAAATGGTGGGGGAGACGACATGGAGGCGCTGGCTGCTTTCATCATAGACTGCTACAGTTGAGAAATTCCTCCGGTCAGTTAAGGATACAGACATTGATTTAGTCCACAGAGAGATGGGGAAGAATGCACTTGGAAGTTTAGTGTCAGACACTGTGTTAGAGTCCTCGTCAACATTTTCCTCTTTTAATCTGCACAGTTTCTCTGGTGGACAGGTTATCATTCCCCCCATTTTAATAATGGAGAAATTAGTGCTGAGAAAGACTTAATGAGCTTTTGCCTGAGGCCACTCAGCGAAGAAATGGTTTGGATAAGATTTGATTCAGGTCTCTGACTCCGACCAGCTGTTCTTCTGGTTTTGTATGCTTCTTCTGGTGGAGTGTGTGTGAAAATTCCATGGCGTGTGTGTGTCTGTGTGTAGAAATGGAATGGCTGGGGATGGACACTGCACGTCTTTAGCAGTGGAAGGCACCCTTGAATTGCTTTCCATGATGATTGTACTTATTTGTACTTTCCCCAGTAATGCTTAAGAATTCTTCTTGCTCCATATTCTTGCCAATACTTGGTGTGATCAAAAATTTTAATTGTTTTTTTCTGTACTATGTGGCGCTTTATCAGTTTTAATTTACATTTTTATTACAGTGCGATTGATTTTCTTTTAGATGCTTATTATTGCCTTGCAGGTTTTCTTTGTGAATTATTCATTCATGATTTTTACCATCTCACCTTTTCCAAAACTGTATTTTCTCTGTCTAGTTGATTTGTAAGCATGTGTGTATATATTCATAAACATATTCTGGATTCAAATCCTTCTGTGATCATATAAACTTGAAATATCTTCTTGCAATAGGTGATTTGAAGTTTTACTTCTTTAACGAGCCATTAAAAAAAGAAGAAGAAGAAGAAGAAGAAGAAGAAGAAGAAGAAGAAGAAGAAGAAGAAGAAAAGCCCAGACAGCAACATTGAGGTCAAACATGCATACCCAAATTTACTCATAGCAAGGTTCAGGCTGTTGCATTTTAGTAATTGTACACGATTGGGCAAACACTGTCAAATCCTATTTTGGAATATTTTCAGCACCCCAGTCTTACCCACATTCACTGATCCACTGATTTTCTTTGGGTTCCTACTTCTACCTTTTCTAGAAACGGCATGTAAATGGAAGGATACAACATGTAGTGTTTTGCCTCTAGTTTCTTTCATTTAACATTTTAGGAGTTCGTCCACGATGTTGTCATAATAGTTTGTTCCATTGCACAGCTATTCTGTAGTCCACTTTTAGCAGCAGAAAGTGGCTGGTGGGAGGTGATTGGGCCATGAGGGTTGTTTCCAACTGTTAACTATTATGAATAGTTTTGCTATGAATATTTGTGTGCAAACTTGTGAGTTGGTATATATTTTTATGCTTTTGGTCAATGCATAGAGTGAAATTTTTGGGTTGTAGCTTAATTCTATATTTCAGTTTTTAAGTAACTGCCAAACTAGTCTTCAAAATGATCGAACCAATTTTCACCCCCTCCAGCAGCCTATGTATTCTTTTTTAAATGGGCAAATGATTTGAATAGACATTTCACCCAAGAAAATATGTCAAGGGCTAATAAGAACATTAAAAGACTCCCAACTGCATTAGTCAATGAGAAAATGCAAATTAAAACCACAATATGATAACAACAAATACTGACTAAAGTGGCTATAATAAAAAAGATGAAAATGCCCAGTGTTGCTGAGGATGAGGAGAAACTGTTCCTCTAAGATGCTCAGTCACTGATGCTCAAGTTTTTTGTTTGTAGCCCAGGTTGCTGGAGGTCAGCTGTGTGTCTGCCTATCTTAGTAGCCAGCCAACAATTTGGGTAGAGATTGTGCTTAATTTGGCAAGGTTTGGACTGTGTGCTGATTGATTGATTGCTGTTTGGGGGGAAACCCATTCTTAAGTCTCCCTTTGCTTTCTTGGGTCTCCTTGCAGTCTAGTTCCCAGCCACCAGCAGTTCTCCTGTGGCTTTCTTACTTCCAGGATCTCCACATTGACTTCATAGGGTTAATCTTGTGGGTTGCAATCTTGGACTAGTGAGTTGTGGTGGATGTGCTCCATGTATTTCCCACAGAATCCACCACTTTGAGCCTGAAAAGCTCCTGCTTTGTTGCTCATCTTGTCCTTCCACCCCCTTGGTGACTTGAGCTGGCTCTCTGGCAGCAAACCTTCTGGTTTCGCAGCTTGCCCAATCCAGGCACCAAGACAGTTTTCAAGTTGACCAAGCTGGGGCTGAGAGACGAGAGAAGAGCAGCCTTAGGCTAGTAGACCACAGAACCCTGCTTTCTTACCCAGAGCCCTGGCAGCTTTTTAAGAATAAATGCTTTCCAATATATCATCAGTCTTTAATTGATTCCCAGAGCCTTGAAGTGGTTGGTTTTGACAATTTCGTCCAGTGTTACATTTACTTTTGAAGAGCTGTCTTCATCCTGCCATAACCAAAAAGTCTTTCGGTGTCCAGAATACTTTTTCTGTGTGTGTGGTACTGGGGATTGAACCGAGGGACATTCTATATCCGAACTACACCCCCAGCCCTATTTTATTTTTTCATTTGGAAACGGGGTTTTGCTAGGCTGCTGAGAGCCTCGCTAAGTTGCTGAGGCTGGTCTCATTCCTGAGATCCTCCTGTCTCAGCCTCCCAAGCACTGGGATCACAGGCATGCACCGCCATGCTCAGTTTAGCAAGAATACTTTTTAATATAGCCAAATTTATCACTTTTTTTCCTTTATGGTTCTGTGGTTTGAATGTTCCTGTCTCCTCCAGAATTCACTTTGAAACTTAATTCCCAATACTACAGTTTTGGGAGGTGTGACTTTGGGGAGGTGACTGCGTCACGAGGTTTCATCCACATGAATGGGATTAGATGCCCTAATAAAAGGTCTGGGCTGAGTTAGCTCACTCCTTTTGCCCTTCCACTTTCTATCACTTGGAGACATAGCATTGTGCCCTCGGAGAACTCAGTATCAGGCTGCCATCTTGGAGGCAGAGACACGGGGTTGTCACCAGCTGGTATTATAATCACGGACTTCCCAGCCTCCAGGACTGTTTAAGCTTCCGGTGATCATAGAAACCTTGTTGACTATTGGATGTTTCATCCTCCTCAAGATCTCAATTGGGGTGGGAGCAGCGGAAATGGGGTATGCGCCAAAGACAGGGAAGAGGAGCAAGGGAGAGAATTCAGGGACTGTTCAGATTCTGGAAGGAAAAACTACCTACACCGTGGGTGCCACCACAAGCTAAGTGAGGTGAGGGGGGAGCCGTTTAGGTAAACGCTGATGAAGAACAGGCTAAGTCCTGTTCAGACGTGGGTTTGAGATGTTGAGATAGCTACTAGAACTGTCCAGGAGGCAATCAGGTGTTTTGATTTAGAAATCAAGAGGTTAAAATCGGAGAGGCTGCCGTGGGAGACATCTGCTCATCATCAGAACCATGTAGGTGGGTGAGAAGGCAGCCATGGAGGGTGACCCCAGCAAGGGAAGGCAGGAAAGGGGAGAAGCAAAGGAACAGAGAGAAAGAAACAAAGGTCACGATGTTGTTGAGCTGGGCATCATAGTACCTCCTCATTTGGCTTGCATATTTAAGGAAGGGGTTATTGCATTCCTCAAAAGATTTTTGGAGGAGACACTCTTCAAAACACTATTTTCAAGGCCAAGAATAAAACATCGTATTCCCCAGATCAATGACAGTCAGAAACCTTCTGTCACCCACTGGCTGTAAGCTTACTTGCCTTTCCAGGTATCAACACAATCTCATGAAAGATCAGTTTAGCTGTGACTTTGAACTCAGACAGCCAAAGAAGTTATCAAATATAAGCTGTCTGCCTTTCACCACAAGTATCTCATCCATTAAGATTTTTTAGCCTTATCATACATAAAATTGGTAGCAGTCTATGTTGTCTTTGTGTATGTGTTTGTGTGTGTATGTGTGGGGGAGGTACTGAGGATTGAATCCAGGGGCATTCAACCTTTGAGCTACACCCCCAGCCCTTCTTATTTTGAAACAGGGCATTGCTAAGTTACTGTACACTGGCCTCGAACCTGTGATCCTCCTGTCTCAACTTCCCAAGTACGGGGATTACAGGAGTGCACCACCATGCCTAACTGTGATATCTTTTTTCACATCAGTGTTTTGTTGGTATACATCCATCAGTCAATATAGTCACATGGAATTTCAAAGTTAAGAGGTATAATGGAAAGCATCTTTCGCAGTTCACAGATGAGAATGCTCAGGGCCAGAGAGTCACTTGGCGAGTTAAAGGCAGAGGTTGGATTGGGTCCCAGATCTCTTGACCCAGATCTTCATGACCCAGAGCCTCACAAGGATCAACACATAAATCCCTCTTGCCTATGACAGCACTCTCTGTTATTGAACTAATAATCTGTTCACTTTATGGATGGCTGTTTTCTTAGTTATGAGCCCTTCGTTTTTACCCAAATGGAATTTGCTGGTGCCTATAAACATATTGTGATTGTGTTCAATTTTTTTTTTTTTTTTTTGCAGTACCGGGGATTGAACCCAGGGACGTTCTACCTCCACGCTACACCCCCGGCCCTATTTTTTATGCTTTATTTTGAAACCGGGTCACACGAAGTTGCGGAGGGCCTCACTAGGTAGATAGATAGATAGATGGATAGATAGATAGAGAGAGAGAGAGAGAGAGAGAGAGCTGAGGCTGGCTGCGAACCTGGATCCTCCGGTCTCTGCCTCCCAAAGTACTGGGATTACATGCATGCGCCACCATGCCCGGCCGTGTTCAATTTTTCGAAGTTGCTTTTTTCATGTTTTAAAAATACTCTTTGGATATATTGAAGGCCCATGATGGAGATAGTTAAATGAACACACCATTAGTTTGCAAGCAGAAATGTCAACAGAGGCAGGATCCATTAATTTGTTGATAAGAAATTCACTGGCTGCACCCTGCAGTATGTACCAACTACCTTTAATTTATCTTTTCTGAAGCACAAATTACATTCTTAAAAAATATGTTTAACTAACACTTGAACAGTTCATTGTATTTACTAAACCAGAAGCTCTTAACATTTTCCTTCCCTCCCTCCCTTCTTTCCTTCCTTCCTTCCTTCCTTCCTTCCTTCCTTCCTTCCTTCCGTGGTGGTGTTGGGGATGGATTGAACCTAGGGGTATTCTACCTCTGAGCCACACCTCCAGCCCTATTTTGTTTTTTATTTTGAAACAGGGTCTCACTAAGTTGCTGAGGGACTCACTAAGTTGCTGAAGCTGGCCTCGAAACTGTGATCCCCCTGTCTCAGCCTCCCAAGTACTGGGATTACAGGCATGTGTGCCACCATGCCAGATTTGAATTTTTCTTTTATTCAACAAATATAAATGGGTGCCTACTGTGTGCCAGGCCCTAGGGCCTCTAGCAGTAGTTAAGACACTCAAAGTCCCTGCCTCCATGGACCACATAGTATAGTATAGCACTGGAGAGGCAGACAGTAAATATGTAAATAAATAAGTGATGTATTTTTCAGATAGTAACAAGAGCAGTAAGATAGAGTGACCAGATGAGAGATGATTCCATATCATCCAGTGTGGCCAGGAAAGGCCCCTGTGGCAGGTCTGGCTCCCTGGAAAGCTGACTGAGTTGGAGATGAGCACACAGAAAGTTACTGTGGAGCTCCTTCAGGTTCAAGTCCTTGGCAAGGTGAAGGAGACCAGACTGGGCAGAAGGAGGAGTCGCACTGTTGTGCACTCACAGGAAAGCCTCAGCCTCCAAAGACACAGCTGCCTTGGGGGCGTTGGGGAGACCTTGAGTGAGGTGGACAGCTGAGGGCAATCTATGAAGGGGGCCCAGCTGCAAGGAACCAGGCTTCAGGCCTGACAGGGGGAACCCAAGTGACTCACAGAGCATCCGGCATAGACTGTCTGAACAGGGAAGAATTTGAGCTGAGGTCTGGAGGACGCGATCCCGCAGACTTCAGGAGTGGATATTGTTAGGATCCCCATTTCATGTCTCTGTTGGCCTCTCATAAGCTTGAAGAGGCAAAGTGATTTTCTCCAAGTCATAGCTACCAGGCGGTCACACTTGGTGTCCCCTGGCCCAGGGTTCTTGTTCTTCCAGTATGATCTGGGATGCCTCAACTTGTCAAAGAGCGAAGGATATGCATTCCTGTAAACATTTTCATAAAGGATTTGGGAACATTGCCAGCATACTATAGGGTAAGGTTCTTCAGATTTCACCGTATAGTACAATGGCAGAAAGAGCCCATAAAGCCATATGCTCATCTTTTTTCAGATAAGCGATTAGATATATTTCTGAAAAATAGAGCTTTAGCATTTGAAAAGTTTCCAAATAATATGCTGACAACTTACTTAAAAGAAAAACAAGTGGAACAAATTTCATGAGGTCTTACTCTTTCCGAAAGTCAAAGGCTAACCACAGTCATGCCAAATCTCTGCAAATGTTCTTAACCTTGGAATCCCCAGTCTTCCTTTGATTTCAGGTAGGAGTGGAGAGTAGAAAGGTACCCTCTAGTCAAATTCTCAAAGCTTGTTTATTGCCTGGCTTTCAACCTTTGACCCCCTTGGCCCATCTCTTGTCCAGGCTGAGCTTGAATCAGTGTCTTACATCTCATGTTCCTGTGTAGTTTTAAAAGTGCTTCTGGACCATCTTGGCCAGGGTGTGCCAGCAGCTACCAGCATTGTGGCTTCCACAGACTGCCAACAAAGAAGCCAGCAACCTGTTGTAAATTCAGCAGCTGCAGATCATCAGCAATGAAAGCGAGCAGCAACTCACTCCACGCTCAACAGAGAACAGAATGGCAAATGTGGCGGCGGCAGCGCCATCTTGGCCAGGACGCGCTGATAGCTACTGTCAGTGCAGCTTCTACAGACCACCAACAAAGAAACCAGCGACCTGTTGTAAATCCAGAAATTGCAGATCATCAGCAACGGAAGTGAGCAGCAACTCGCTCCATGCTCCACAGAGACCCAAATGGTGGTGGCAGCGGTGGTGGTGGCAGTGGTGGCGGCGCTATCTTAGCCAGGCCCTGCCAGCAGCTACCAGCATTGTGGCTTCCACAGGCTGCCAACAAAGAAGCCAGTGACCTGTTTTAAATCAAGCAACAACAGATCATCACCAACAAAAGTGGGCAGCAACTCACTTCACGCTTGACAGAGACCTGAATTTCCGGAAGCCTGACCAGAACCTGCGGCAGTGGGGCTGAGCCCACCCCCTCCGCCAGAGATTAAGAGCAGTGCTCAACAAGACCATAAGTTAATGAGCCATCCCAGGGGGAGATCACCCAGTGTGACCACAGGAACTCGCATGGCAAGCAATAGACTCACAGGGTCTGAGACTTTGCGGATCACCCCTGTGGATCTGGGAGTGGGGTCTGCTGTAAGACACAGCAGAAGTGCAGATAAGCAGACAGTCCCTGGCAACATTTGGGCAGGACAGACCTACAGCCCGCAGGTTGCAGGGCCCTTGCAGGGTTTCTAGGGATCACCACAGGACACACAGTAGTGGTACCTGGAGAAAAATCAGAACAACCCAGCCTTCTCTGTGGAAAATGTGGAGTTCTCTGTTTGCACAGTGTCGGGTCAAAACGACATCTGCTGCTCCTGTAGGCAAAGAGAGACCCAGGGTTCCACATTGGTGACACCTGCCATATGTGTAGACAGAGAGAGACATAGGGTCAGGCCCAGTGGACAATGCAGAGGCCCATGCTTGTGGGGGGGACCAGTAGCACTGGGCACCTGCAGGACACAAACTGTCCAGCTCACACCTGAGTCTACTCCCTATTATGGAGGTGACAGACAGGTCCCTGGACCTTAACACCTGGAACCCATCAACATTAGCATTGCAGTGAGCAGAAGAAACCCTAAGTAACTGCAACCCAGTACTGACGATCTACAGGCAGAATAACAGTGGGGGGATAACAGACATAGATTACAAAGTTGGTTTTAAAGGGTAATAAACATACAACAAAGAGCTGAGAATAACCATTCAGTAAAGGCTATTCACCCTTAAGGCTCACCTAGAAGCAAATATCTACCTCCAGAATAAGATACTATAGAGGGAGAGAGATTAGACATAGGAAACTTACAGAGAGAGAGAGCTACCAAAAGCGACAAAGATATAAACTTAAGAAACTTGAAATCATGAGAAGGAAGAATAGCAAAGAAATAATGAGTTTCCACAATTCCACAACAAAAGAACCCACCAACAAGGAAGTGCGAAGATTGCCAGAAGGACAGTTCAGAACTTTAATAGTAGAAATGATACAGGATTTCCTAAAAGAATTCAGAGAGAGCCTGAAAGAAATGAAGGATCAAATAAGCAAAGACGCTGATGCCCTGAACAGGAATCAAAAGGAAGCTCTGAAGGAAGTGAATGATGCAATAATTGAAGTGAAGGTATCAATACAAACTATCAACAATAGACTAGACCACATGGAAAACAGAATCTCACTCTTAGAAGATGACCTCTCCAAAAATGAACGCATAGTATATAATTTAGAAAAAACAATTCGAGAGCCGGGCGTGGTGGCACACGCTTGTAATCCCAGTACTTTGGGAGGCGGAGACCGGAGGATCTGGGTTCGCGGCCAGCCTCAGCTCTCTCTCTC
>PVJS01015340.1:0-39040 GCA_004027185.1 Glis glis
CCCTCTCTTTTCCTTTCTCCCTTCCTTTCCTTTCTCCCTCCCTCCCTCCCTCCTTTCCATCCACAATTGCGCAGTTGTAAAAGTTCAGAGACCACTCATCTACTTGATGGATGCCTGAGAACGTAAATGCCCCCTCCCAGGGCTTTGATTGCCCAAGGCAGTGTCCTAGAGCCAAGACTCAAGGGTTATAGGAACTGTGACAAATGAAAGAGCTATGTAAAAACTCCTCATCCATTTATTATGATGACAGAAAAGACGTGTTTACATGGTCCCCCCCTTTCCTCACTGGTATGAGTGGCTTCCTCTTTACAATGGACAGCTCTGTGACTTTTCCACAGGACAGGCTTCTTTATCAGGGGTTCGACACAACGCACGGGTGGGGAGGGGGGCTCCCCTCTGGCCGACCCAGTCACACCTTAGATCATGTGCAGACCCTGACAGCACACCTGCGGAGGAACAGGTGTGGCACACCTGGCGCAGGCTCCTGCTTGTCATTCAGTCTGCTCACGGTTGGGCTTCGTCTGATGCTACCTGGTTCCCGTTTCTTGTGTCACCTGTTTACTTCCTCCAGCAACAAGTGTGTGTTTACTGGGACAGAGGGGTGGGTGAGTGCAGGGTGGGGGAAGGGTTGGGGAGAGTCAGATTGGCCAGGACACATGGCCATCCATCCAAATGCTGCTGGAGTCTAGCTTTTTCAGAGAGAGCCAGCTAGCCGCTGAACGCTTACTTCTGGTTTCTACTGATCTCACTTCCTGTTCCTACTGACCTCACTTCCTGTTTATATTGATCTCACTTCCTGTTTCTACTGCCTTCATTGCTACAGAGCTGCCTTGGTCCTGGTGGCTCCGTGTTGGAGCCTGAGCAGTGTGCCTCTCCCTGTGGGGCTCAGCGTGGTGCTGGCCACGGGTGACAGTTAATGAAGTGGGACATAGGGCTCAGGGTAGGGCTGTCCCTGGCCTCTGGCCAAGGCTGCTGGCTGGGCTTCCTCCCCTGACACCTGAGCCCCACCTGCCCACTGGCAGCGGCCCCTGCCGCTGGTTCTGTTGGGAAACAGATCCACTGGGGAGCCACATGGGGAGGGCGTGCTCCCATCTCTGTTTAGCCTTGAATCTGTTCCTCATGTGGACCACTGTCCTCAGGGGCTTCCTCGCGGTCACACATGCCCTGGCCCAGGCAGCCCAGCCCCACGCAGACCTCACAGGCCAGAGCTGTGGGCCCCAGGCATGGGGTGCTCAGTCGCTGCGTGGGAAGGCTGGAGCTGGTGGGGATGCTTTGGGGCGAATGACCCTCCTCCCCTACTGTTGACCTTTGTCCTTGGGCGGCTTCCACGTCACTGCTTCCTACTCAGGCTCTTCCCTGGGTCTCTCTGGGTACCCCTCAGCTACTGAGACAAGGACAGTAGTGAAGCAGGCCTGGACCCCCGGAGAGCTGGGGACCCGCGGTCACGGTCGGGGCACCGTGGTCCTAGACAGGTTGCTTGGAAGCATGTCTCCCTTGCCTTGAAGTGGTGGTCCCTCCCAAATGCTGGTGAGCGTGCAGCGGGGGCGGGGTGGGAGCCAGGGGTACTGGGTACTGAGCACCTACCCCTTTGGCTTCCAGTACTGATTCTCTGCATGGATTGCGTCCTAAACCTCAGCATCCTTTCCTTAGAATAAATCTGTCCCCATCCGGTGTGCACATTTATACAGCATCTCTTGCTTTTCAAAGACTTTTGTGCCTGCAACCCCCTTTAATCCTTCCAGTGACCTCATATTGCAGAAAAAGAAACTGAGGCAGACAGGCGACTGTGCATCTAGTTATCAGCTGAGCCAGGACTGCCCCCAGTGCCCCACCTGACCATGTCATGGAGCACCTTCTGGTGACTGAAGTGCTCAGGTGTCCCCACTCGCATTTTGGGTTTCTTTTTTTTTTCCTGCAGTACTGGGGATTGGACCCAGGGGCATTCTACCTCCGAGCTACACCCCCAGCCCTATTTCTTATTCTTTATTTTGAAACAGGGTCTCACTGAGTTGCAGAGGTCCTCACTAATTTGGGTTTCTTTAAAGACAGAAGCTGCACTATCTCTTCCTTCCCTCTTGCCCACGGTGTTCAATGCTGTGCATACAGCAAACACTCAATACGTGCTTATTAGGGTCCTCCTTTGCATAGACCACCTTGTCTACAGGTGAGAGGAGCCACAGAATCCTGGTCCTTGGATTTTTACCAGGGCCCCTTCCTCCAATATCCTAGCTAACGTGTGTTAATGAACTCCAGGGCGATAGTGCAGCCAGCCCGTGTGTGAGCTGCGCCACTGCACCAAAGCAGGGGTGGAGGCTCTCCTGAAGGAGATCTGAGTGCACATGCTGGGGCAGGGAGGGACCCCACGTGGGAAGCAAGCTCAGTTGCTGCCCCAGCTCCCCTCTGCTCCTGGGACCCGGAGGAAGCAGGCCGGCCCAGGAGTGGCAGCAAATAGTAATACTGTTGTGTTTATGGAGCGCTTGGCTGTACACCAGGCACTTCATCCTCACAGACGTGCTCATGCGTGGGGCAGGGCAGAAATTGCTTTCCTGTATTTTTCCAGAGACACCAGCTCATGCCCAAGGTTCCATGGGCTGCTCTCTGCTCCTTCCTGGGCCCAGGCCGAAGAGTGACTGTCTATCCATCCTCACTCACAGGAACAGTCGCCTGGTGGTGTCCCCTCACCGGCTGCTCCCCGCCCAGTCCTGCAGTTTGTGAATCTGGCGCTCCACGGAGATGGAGGTCCGCAGTGTGCCCATGGAATTCTCCATCTGGACGGGCTCTGACACGCAGCCTCCTTTCTGGCACACTCCGCTGTACACCTCCCAGGACTTCTTCCGGAAGCGCTTGCCCACAATCACGTACACCAGCGGGTTGAGGCAGCTGTTGCTGTACGCCACGTAGGAGCTGATCTGCGTGATGATGTCAATGTGCTGGGTCCAGCAGTCGGTGAAGACGCCGAGGCGCAGCAGCGTGTCCAGGAAGGTGCTGATCTGGAAGGGCAGCCAGCACACCACGAACAGCAGCAGCACCGCCAGGACCAGCACGGTGGCCTTGCGCTCTGTCTGGATCTCCTTGAACTTCTGCATCTCGTTGTTTCGCAGCACCTGCATGATCTGCACGGTGCAGAAGGTGATGATGATGAGGGGCAGCAGGAAGCCCACCAGGTTCAGGAGCACGTTGGTCAACACCACCCAGGTGCCGGACGGGTAGGCGATGATGCACGCAGTAACGTTGAAGCCCTCGTCCCTGTACTCCTTCATAGTCCGGAACACCAGCATGGGCGAGCTCAGGAGCAGCGTGCACCCCCAGATCACGAGGCTGTAGAGTTTGGCCCAGCGCACCCCACGCATGCGGCCCATGGACATGGTCTTTACCAGGGCCAGGTAGCGGTCGATGCTCACCAGCATCAGGAAGCAGATGCTGCTGTACAGGTTCATGTAGATCATGGTGTTCACCACGCGGCACAGGACCTCCCCGAAGAGCCAGTCGAAGTTGTTGGCGATGGTGATGGCCCAGAAGGGCAGCCCACAGGCCAGGATCAGGTCGGCCAAGGCCAGGTTCCCCAGGTAGATCTCTGCCACCGTGCAGCTGCTCTTGTGCAGGCAGAAGACGCTGAGGACAAAGATGTTCTCGAGCGCGGCCAGCACGAACAGGACCCAGAGGAAGGGGGCCTGGGTGGTGTTGAGCCAGCCCCACCACTCGCTGTCGTAGCAAGCATTGTCCTGGGAAAGGGTCTTGTTGAGGGCAGGCGGGAGGGCTTGCGAGGTGAGGTTGAACATTTCGATGCTGAAAGCAAGTGGAGAAGGGGCGGTTAGACCTCTAGGTCACAAGGGGAAGGAGGAACGAGCAGTAAAGAGACGAAGGGGGGATAAGGTGGCCATCGCTCAGCAGTGGCTTCCCCAGGGAAAACAGCCAGGGTGAGGCCAGGCCCGTTTCTAAGAGACACCCGACTCCCCTGTCTTAGAGCGCCCCGCCGCCCCTTGGGCCTAACCAGAGACCTCGTTTCTCCCCCTTAAAGCCTCCCTGGGATATTTCCTGGGCCAGTGCCCATCAGTGACACTAACAATCACAAGTCTAGAAGCTTCCACGATGAGACGATGCCCAGTACATTCCTTCCTTATCACACGGGTCCCTCCCGAGGGAGCTGGTATTCCTTTAGCCCCTCAAAGCCCTGTCATGGATGAGCAATTAAGTAGATGAGCAGAATGAGCTCATGCCAGACAGGGAGATTCCAGTCTGGCCCTGAGACCACAGCCCATCTGCTCACACCCTGTCTCCCTGGATGGCATGCCTGTTCTGGCAAAGGGTAGAATCTTAATCCTGTACCCTCCAACCTCAAAGATGAACAGAGGATGATGAGGGAGAGGGAAGGCAGGAGCTGTGCAGTCAGACAGTCCTACTGGGCTCAAATCCTGGCTTCCTTATAGCTGTGTAGCCTTGGGGAAGTTACTTAACTTCTCAGAACCTCAATGATATAACCAGTAGAATGGGAATAATAAGATCTACTTAAGATTGTGATGGAGATAATGTGCATAAAGCCCCAAGCACTGCATTTGGTTCAGTAAACATGAGTGATTATCAACCTCATGTGTTAGAACAATCAAATCAAACTCCAGCACCAGTGTTGACAGGTTCTTGCTTTTATATTGCTGATATCCTCAGTAACCCAGGGACTCCTTTTTCAGTCTTACTCAAGACTCACAACCCAAGGACAGGGCGCATTCTAGAAGTGTTTGCTGTTAAGGTTTACTCATCTCTAACTTCATCAAAAAGGCACAAGGCTTGATAGATGTGAGTTTCAATGCTAGCTGTGTCGTCTTGGGCACATTGCTTGACCTCTCTGGATTTCCATTCTGCTTTTTTTTTTTTTTTGAGTAGCATATTACTCTCTTTCTGACTCTCTTTGCATGGTGGTGGCCAGGTTCAAATAAAACACACCGAAAGCCTAAAGTGGACCCAGAGGGCAGCAGCCAGGTCCCCAGTGCCTTGGTGCACGTCAGGGCTGGAAGAAGTCAGGGGGATCTGCCTGGGAGGACCACTGGGCAGGCTCAGGGAGGAGGCGCTGAGCACCAGTCACAGGAGAGGCCGTGCTCACTGCCTCGGGATTTCCCCGGAAAAGCCCCGCAGCTTCTCACCGCAGCTGGCGGCCATCCTGAGCCAGACTGGGGCTGGCGATTAACCCACTGATGGGAGCTTTTGTCTGAGAGGGACTGCCTATGCTGAGCAGGGATGCTACTGTCTCCGGCCTGGCTCCCACAGCCATGGCCCAGTGCGAGCTGAGCTCAGGGCTCAGACATTTAATTGGGGTGGGGCAGTGGACGAGCTCGGAGGTGACTCTGGAGCTGGCTCTTGAAGGACCAGGAACATTTGGGCAGGGGGCGAGGAGGAGGACAGGCAGAGTGATGGGAGCGGGGAGCTGCTGGCAGGTTCTGGAAGGCGGTGCGGGTGTTGGAGAGGGTGGGGGAAGTGCAAGGGAGGAGGCAGGACAGGGGATGAGGTGGTCTGCCCTGGTGCTGGGGAAGTAAGGCTTTGTCCCCAGGACTTTAAGAAGGGGATGAGGGGATAGGAAGTGAGCTCTGGAAAAATTGCCAGAGCTGGGCATGATGGTGCAGGCCTGCAATGTCAGTACTTGGGAGGCTGAGACAAGAGGATCGAAGGTTCGCCGGGCATGGTGGTGCACTCTTGTAATCCCAGTACTTTGGGAGGCGGAGACCAGAGGATCTGGGTTCGCGGCCAGCCTCAGCTGTCTCTATCTCTCTCTTGCCCTGTCTCTCTCTCTCTCTCTACTTGGTCAGGCCCTCTGCAACTTTGTGAGACCTGGTTTCAAAATAAAGTATAAAAAATAGGGCTGGGGGTGTAGCGCGGAGGTAGAACGCCCCTGGGTTCAATCCCCGGTACCGCAAAAAAAAAAAAAAAGAGGATCAAAGGTTCAAGGCCAGCTGCAGCAACTTAGTAAGGCCCTCAGCAACCTAGCAAGACCCTGTTTCAAAAACAAAAAATAAAAAGGGCTACGGGTGTAGCTCAGAGGTAGAAGACCCCTGGGTTCAATCTCTAGTACCCCACCCTCCAAAAAAAATAAAAAGAAAGATTCTTGGGTGGCATGATAGTTCTAATATGTCCCAGAATCCTTTGATCCTCCCTTTGAAAGAGGCATGTCATTCCTCTTCCCCTGGACGTGGCTGGACTTAATGACTTGCTTCTAGCCCATCGTGGCCATGCTGGTGTGTGTCCCTTCCCCTGGGGCTATGTTATAAAACACACTTAGTTTGCTTCTCCGTCCTTGGGTCGCTGCTCTGGGGGAAGCGGCCACCGTGTTTGGAGGAGGGGAATCAACAGGCCACCCTGGAAGTGGGTCCTCAGCCCCAGAGAAGCCTCTATTACTTCTAGGCCCAGCTCTGCATCTTCCGGCTGAGGCCCAGGCCCCACGCACTGTGCCTGAGTTCCTGGACCGCACACACAGGCAGGCTGCCCACCATGTCCTCTGAGGGTCAGACCTTCCGGCTGTCCTCTGGCCCCATTTCTGCAGCTGTGGAGCACCCACGTCCTCAGTGCCCCAGCTGGACACTTGGCTGTCTCTCAGGGGCTTGTCACTGGAGATTGAGTGTAGCCCTTAGACACTGCTTGTCCACTTCTCAGCCAGACTGTGGACAGCCAACAGGCGGGCGCCCTGGCCCACAGCTGGCTCTGAAGCTGCAGGGCCACCTGGTGAGTGCAGGATTGGGAGCTCTGGGGCCAGTGCTCTGTGGTTCTGGCCGAGGTGGCCATCTGGTAAACTGTATCTGCCAGAGGAGGAGACCAAGGTACCCCCGCTGCGTTTGCCAACACAGCCCTCCTGAGGATCAGCCCTTTCCTTGCCTCTGCCTCCACTATGGATCTGTCCCCCTACTTCCCTCTTTGGAGTGTGCTGGTCTTGCACCAGCTGCAGGCCATGTGCTGGAGACATTCTGTCTCCACAGCAACTTGTGTATCTGTCTGATCTGTTGGATGTTGATGTAAAAGTTTAACTCTCTGTTATGGTTTTGATTTAGAATGTCCCCTTAGACCTCACATAGACAAGGCAGCAATGTTGGAGATGGGCTTGGTTGCTGAGAAGGGGTCCCTGGGGCTCCAACCTTGAGGATTATATATAGTCCCTCCTCTTCTTGCTCTCTTTCTTGCTTCTGGCCTCCATGATGTGAGAGCAGAGCCTTGCTCGCTCCCTCTTTTTGTCTCCCACCGGCCGCCATGCACTGATCTCCGCAGACTTGGCCTAACATGGACTGAACCCCTGAAATCTCTAGAATTGTGAGCAAAGAAATATTCCTTCCTCTAAGTTGTGTGGTGAGGTTTATCGGATCACAACAGTGAGAATGCTGACTGAGGTACTCTCTTACTTCACTTCCAAGTATGCTGGGAGATCTCTCACATGACAACAGGGACTGTGCCCTGCTCCCCCCAGTTCCACAGAACAGCGCGCCCCTCTGCTCCCTGCATGGCTGTGGGGTTGGAACACTCAAGGCTTTCCCCTCTGGGCTTTACATTGTCTGCTGCCTCCGCTGTGGTCCAGGTGGAGTGAGCCCAGCTCTCCTGGAGTTCTCTGTTGTCTCAACAATGCATTGAAAGACTCCCTTGGGCTCACCTGAAAGAGGCTGTGGTAGGCACGGGTTCCTCATACACAGACCAGATCCCTGGTCTCTTCCAGGTAGAGAACATCTGGACGACTCAGTATGGGGTGTGAGCAAGACTCCGCCTGGGTGACCAAAGGAGAAAAGATGGTTAGCTGGGGTGGGGACCATAACACACGAGTGTTCAATGCAGAGTCCTGCGCTTAGCACATATTGGTGAAGAGCATCCTCAGGCTGGGCATGCGGTGGTGAGAATGGGCACAGCACCGCTGTCCTGGGAGAAGCCAGACGTTACTCAAATGGTCACTAACAATTACTAATGGCCTAAGTGCCAGGAGATCAAAGGATCCTACAATAGTGACACGGTTTGAATGTGTCTCCAGTGGTAAATTCCCAGTACTAAAAACCCACAAAAAACAACAACACACACACAAAACCCAAAACAAAACAACAAAAAAAGGAAAAGCCGAGGAGGAGTGGGAAAGACAGCAGGAGCTGTTCAGTTAACACTCAAAAAGGTTTACACAAACCCCTCGGCAGAGCCAAGATCAGGATTTGAAATTTGCAGCAAGTATCGAAGTCCTTCTGCTCCTTCCAGGAGAGGAGTTTGGGAAAGGAAGAAAGACCTAGTAAGGAAGAAAGACCCAGTAGCTCGCCCTTTAGTGGGGCCATCCCCTGTTCATGGAGGGAAAATCCAACTGGGGGTCAGAGCTCACGCGCTTGAATTGTTTATTTTAAAAACACTTTGAGACCGAATAATGTTATGTGCATATATGAGTGTGTCATTATGAATCTCACTATCATGTACAATTACCATGGACCAATAAAAATTAATAAAAATAAAACCATTTTAATATAATCCATACTTAAAATCCATACTTAAAACCATTTTAAGATAATCCATACTGGCTAGCCAGTGGGGAAGTGTGAAGATGAGCCCCCCTGCCTTGTGGGCTGGCTCTCCAGTTGAACTGTGCAGCAGAGGGACCTCAGCCTCCCTGCTGGACTCCTATTCCCATAGGGACAATGACAGCCACAGGGATAACTCAGTTCACAGCTTGGTCACCCTGGGGAGGTGTCCATGTTTCCAGTGACCAGGATCTGGCCCAATCAGCCCAGCTGGAGCCTCATTGCTTGCAAATGGCTGTAAACATTGCCCTCATTTTCAAAACAAAGCTGAGGTCTTTTCTCTCTGCTTTCCCCAGCCTTCAGCAAGCAGGGGGTTAAGGACCCAGGGGAATCTGGGAGCACAGCGCCCCTGCTTGCTTCTGTCCCTCTGCTCTGGAGCTGCCAGGGGCAGGGCGCCTGTGTGGGGAGCTGCTATGCTCTGCCACCTCCCTCCTCTGCCACCTCCTCATGTGCCCTTGCCTCTGTACCCTCCATGGGGACCACACCATGGCCTCTTTGCCATCTGGTGTTTGGGTTGGGTTTGGCCAAAAGGGGCCTAGGCAGGAGACTGAGGGAGGGAGGAGAGTGAAGGTGAGGCACCAGTTCCCCCAGCCTTGGGGCCCACAGGGACTGGGCCAGGGTTCACAGCTTCCACCTAGGCCATGCTCTCCAGAGGGAAAGGGGGCAAAGGAGGCTTAGCTTTGCAGTCTGAAGCACCCTGTTCTGATTGGACCCGGCATGTCCCCCAAAACCTCAGGTGTAGGCAATGCAACAGAGTTCAGAGGTGAAATCATTGAATCAGGGCTCTAACCTCCTCAGTGGATAAACCCACTGATGGATTAATAATTTGAATGGGCTTACTGGGTGGCATCTGTAGGCAGGTGAGGTGTGGCTGGAGGAGGTAGGCCATTGCGGATATGACCATGCCCATGGGGACTATATCTGTCCCTGATTCTTCCCCCCAACCCTGCTTCCCATGTGGCATGAGCACAGCAGCTTTCCTCTGCCATGCCATGCCACCGTGATGCTTCTGCCTTGGAGCAGGCCAACCCTGGACTGACCCCTAAGACTGTGAGCCAAATAAACCTCTCTGCCTCTAAGTTGTTCTGGTCAGGTATTTTCGTCATAGCGATGAAAAGCTGATTGGCACACAGCCTGAGGTGCTGCAGGCTCCTGTCTGACTCTGCACCTGAATCCTCCATTCAGCTTCTCTCCATGTTGCCCTCTCTGAATGTGTCCTCACTCTCCTCCTGGGACCCTGGCTAATATAGCCTGGGATAGTAAGACCAGATGTGAGAGGAGTCAGAAAAAATGAGGGGAGAAAACAACATGCTGGTGGGTGGCGGTTGGGAGTGGGCCACTCTCTATGATCTTGAGTGAATCCCTTCACCTTTGTGGGCCTCGGTTCCCCCATCTACAGAGTCAGGAGGGTGGACTCCGGCTCCTTGCTGATGCTGAGCCTCATGGCTGGGGTGGGGCCTGGGATAGGAGCTGGCCCCGCAGCGACGCTTTGCAGAGAACAGCCAACATTCTGACCCACTTGAACTTTTTCTCCCTCAGGATTCTGTCCAAGAAGACGTACTTTAAACATCTCTCCCTTGGGGCTGGGTGTTGCTAGGAGTAAATTTCATGGTATTCTCAGAAGGAGCCTGCTTTGGTCTCCAGGGATCCATGTCTAGGGCCACGGGGGCCATGGCCTCCACCAACCGCATAGCATCACTGTCTCAAGGGCCCGGCTTTGGATGGAGCTCTGGGCTTCAGGGCCCACTGAATCCAAATTCCGTGCTTTGGAACCTTCTATTTTTTAAGCTAAAGGAATCTGAGAAGGAGCAGGCGCGGGAAGGACACGTGGGCCTTCCCCTGAAGCAGCCAGAAGCTCTCCTGTGAGCGGCGCCCCACTGTATCCAGAGCTCGGGAGGCTTGGGCGCCCCGAGGAGCCTCAGTTCATGGGCCTCGCTGTCTGCAGTTTGCACACTGGCCCCAGCTTTGTGTCCTGTCGCTTTCCTTCATCAATCCCAGCATAAAACTGCAGCTTAACGGAGACAGCGAGGGACCCCATGACAAGCAGCACCCCTTAATAGTAAGGATGCAAAATCTCTCAGGGGGAATGAGACGGGGACCACTCTAGGGACAAAGGGCAGTTGCACTCCTGGGCCTTACCGCACAGCTTGCTAGCTAGTCAGAGCCTGGTGTGCGCCTCAAAGGGCGCTTCCCTGCAGAGGTGGCCAAAGCCCCCGCTGCGTGAGGATGGGCTGTCTGACCCGCAGCTCCTGAAGAGAGCCGAATCAGAACACCAGACTCCATCCTAGACACATGCACGTAGGCCCGTATGGACACTTTATAGACCTGGAATGTTCTGGAAACATTGATGAGGGGAGGCTTGAGAAGCAGGGACCCTCCCATCCGACTCTGCAAGGGAGGATAAAGCCAGCTTGCTTGACTCTGCTCATCCTCAGATCCCCCGGGGCTTACATTATTCTTTATCTTTTCCTGCTCACCATGGTTACTATAGTCAGCACGTTTTGTTTCTTTGCCCCACATTGGGGTTTGCAGTTTTGATAAATGAGCAGTTTCATCTGACATCTTACCACTCCTTCCCTTAAGGAAAACCTCCCTTAAAAAAAAAACACACACACAGCCGGGCGTGGTGGTGCACGCTTGTAATCCCAGTACTTTGGGAGGCGGAGACCGGGTTCGCGGCCAGCCTCACTCAGCTCTCTCTCTCTCTCTCTCTCTCTCTCTCTCTCTCTCCCTCCCTCTCTCTCTACTTAGTGAGGCCCTCTGCAACTTCGTGAGACCCGGTTTCAAAATAAAGTATAAAAAATAGGGCCGGGGGTGTAGCGCAAAGGTAGAACTCCCCTGGGTTCAATCCCCGGTACTGCAAAAACAAAAAACAAAAAACAAAAAACAAAAAACAAAAAACAAAAAACACCCAAACCGCAGTAAAGAACATTCAAAGCTAATAGTAAGACCTCCCAGAGTTCTACCCCAAACAAGACTCCGCCCCCTTCCTCCCGGGGCCTCTTATCAGGGAGTCTTCCCATGCTGTCCCATGGAGGCGACAATGACACCGTTAAAAAGGTGCCTTATGTTTGCTCGTTGTCACTTATTAAGCCATTCTTTTATTCCAGCCCCTTTTTATTTAACACACTTTCCCAGCTGACACACTTCCAGCTCCCCAAGGACAGCTCCTGCTGTCCCCGCTGCCTGCCACCCTCCCACGAAGGCCTCTCGAGGGCTCTGCCACTTTGCACGGTCACTTTTGTGCGTGGACCTGGCAAGGCTGTGATTAAAGTCCACGCTCTGCTGACTCTCAGCTAGGGAGCTGATCCTTCATGATGTGGGTGGGCCTGACTCAATCAGTTGAAAGGAGTTAAGAGCCGATTTGAGGTTTCCCAGAGGAAGAAGAAATCCTGCTTATGGACAACAGCTTCAGTCTATGCCTGAGAGTTCTGGCTCCCCCTTCCTGAAGGTCTTCCCCTCAGATTTCGGATGGCCGAGCTATCCCCTACAGGCACATAGCCGATTCCCTGCAATACATCTTGTACAACATATCTTCTGGTTCTGTTCCGCTGGTGGGGCCCCAGCTGGCACACCCCCTAGAGTGGCAGCGTTCTCTCCCTCCTCTGCCCCCTCCTGCCCCTGCATTTATTATGGGACATGTCTATTACAATTGCTGGTGGTGCTGCCTCTGTCTTTCTCTGTCAAGTGCCTGACACACATTAGGTGCTCCACAAATGACTGTTGACTGACTGATAGAGGGGCAGGTGATGCCTGTTTCTTCTTTATCTCTAGCAGACATCTTTGCAGGATGCAAACCCAGGCCTGCTGGAGCCCCGGTGCCAAGTCCTTTCCCCAGCACTGCACTGGTTCCCACCCAGCGAGGATCCTGGTGCAGGCACCTCCTGGGGCAGGGCTGAGGGACTGAGTGGGCTGGAGGGACAGGAAGCAGTGACTTCGATCTCTGCAGGGGGGAGAAGCTCCATGCAGGTAGCTGCCCGGGGGCAGCTTGGACATGGGCTCAGTTGGCCCCAGGAGTGGACGGGGGAACCAGCAGCCCCTGGGCAGCGTGGCTCTTCCCTCCCCAGGCTCCGATGGGTGTCGGGCCACTGGGATGATTTGATGATGCAGCTTTCCTGCCGCAGTCCCCCCCCCCCCAGTCCATCTATCTTTGGTTTGGAGCTTGAGCTGTGATCAGCAGGTAGGCCGCAGAGGAGTGGCCAGCGTGTGCGTATGTGTGCGTGTGTGTGCATGCACGCTTGTGCATGCACAGGACCTGGGCTCAAGGTGAAGCTCAGCCGCTGTTTGGGTCCTGGGAGAATGCTCACTGTCCCCGGGCCTCCGGACCACCATAGGTGTGCACATGGATGTGACAGAGCAGAGGCAGGGACTTGGGATTACTTGGGGGGAGGGGTGGAACTTCAAGGGTCCTGTGGCTTCGTGACTGAGTCCCGCACCTGATCAGAACCCCAGCTCCAGCACTTACTAGCTGTGGACGGCTTGGTCAGGCGGCTTCCCTCCTCAGAGCCCCAGTTCCTTTATCTGTCAAATGGGGATTGTGGTGGCACCTAGTTTGAGGGGTCATGAGGGTTTAATGATGGCGGAGCACTCGGGGCGCCGCCGACACGCTTCACCCTCTCCGTCGAGGTCAATCGTTCCTTCCTCTCTGAGCTATGTCAGGTTTCTCTGCAAATGATTTTATTTCAGGAAAGAGTTCTGGTGCCAAAAAAAGAAAATGAGCAACCTATCCCTTCCCTTTCTTTCAGAGAGGGGGAAACTGAGGCCCTGAGAGGCGGTGAGATACCTAAAGCCCTCCAGTAAGGATATGACAGCCTGGATCAAGAGCCAAGGTGTTGCCTGGCTCCTGCTGGAGCAGCCTTTAGGGTCTGACCCAGGCCAGAGGGGCTCACAGGTCTGGAGCTGGGCCTGCAGCCCTTGGGGACATGCTCCAGGGTTACCTTGAGGTATAAGTATCCTCCTCCTCCCTTCTTTCTTCTACCTTTGGAGATCCTCTCCAGGTTAACCTAACAGAATCCTGGATGGTTAGAGTGGGAAGGGCTCTGGGGCAGGATTTATCAGACGCCCTCTTGCTGCAGAAACGCCCCAAGATGGTGGGCGTTCTCCCAGGACACCCCGTCAGCGGCTGAGCTTCACCTTGAACCCAGATCCTGGATCTCAACTTCCAGGTCCCCTGTTCCTTTAGTCATCCCACAGCTGCGCCCCCCCCCCCCAGGGTGGGAGGCAGAGCTGTGTGTCAGCATGTCTCACTTCAACATCAAACCCGTGTCCCAGTTCATGCCGGCGCACACCCGGCATCAAGAGCAGATGCTTTCGCGTGAGGATGGATAAAGACGCCCTCTTCCCTTGGCCCTGAAGGTCCCAGGTTTCCTGTCACGAGCATTTACGTCACTTATAATGGGAGGAAATGGAAATCCTTGCCAGAAAGCAAAACCAAAAACCACACGAGAAGGGAAGGCTGTGGTCCAGGAGGGAGCCTGTACCCCACAACGCAATTCCCCGGGGAGGGAGCTGCAGGTAGGTGCACCCAGGAAGGCTGTTCCTCCCACAGCCTCTCCAGCTCCTGGACGGTCCCCAGAGCCTCGGAGAGGAGAGGGTGGCTGGCAGCTGGCCAGGCTCCTCCACAGCGTGCCAGTGGGTGCAGCGATCGGCTTCCCGCCCAGCCTGGTTTACAAAACAAGGGGTGGGAGACACAATAAACAGAACCTGAGCCAGCCACCCGGAAAACAGATCCCTGGTGTCGCCAAGAGGTTCGGCCCTGCAGGAGGGGCAGGCAGGAGGAACAGCAAGAGAACACCAGGTTCGGGGCAGGTAGAGTTTTGTCCCTCCCTGCACACTTGTCACGTGTGGGGTCCAAGAACTTTCCACACCACGCCCTCGGCTCTGAAGAGACCTGGCCCCTTCCACCTCCTGGGAGAGGCCTTCCTGCCCAATTGCAGGAATTAAATTCCATTTAAATAAACTTCTATTCCTGGTGTGTTCGCCACACTCGGTGTGAAATACACAGCGAAGATGTGGTGGGTGGGACAAAAACAATTAGGACATCAAGCAACATCCTAGCGCCATCCTTCCAGAACCATCTCCAATGCCACCACCCCTGAGAAGTCTTCCCTGACCCCTCCGCCAGGGAGAGCCCTCCCTTGTCTGAGACTCTACAGCAGAAGTGGGAGGAGTAGCGCCCGGGGCAGAGCCCTGGGGACCAGGAGGGCCCTGGGGGAAGTGCTTGCTGTCTCTAGTCCTTCATTTCTTCATTGGGAGGATGAAGGGTTGTAATAGATGATTCTGGAGAACTTTGTGCAACCATGTCCCTACAAAGGGGGAAGCAAGCCGAGCATGGTGGTGCTCTCCTGTAACCCCAGTACTCGGGAGGCAGAAATAGGAGGATCGCAGGTTTGAGACCAGCCTCAGCAAATTAGCAGGACTCTCAGTAACCTCACAAGATCTGTTTCCAAAAAATAAAAAGGGCTAGGGTATAGCTTGGAGGTAGAATGCCCCTAGGTTCAACCTCCAGTACCACACACGGAAGGAAGGAAGGAAGGAAGGAAGGAAGGAAGGAAGGAAGGAAAGTAGGAAGGAAGGAAGGAAGGAAAGCAATGAGCTGCCCATCCTGAGAAGTATGCAAGCAGAGGCAAGGGGGTCAGCTCACTAGACAGAGGCCTGTCTTCTCATTCACTGGCATCCAAAGGCTCTTATGGGGATGGTGGATGAGCCTGTCTTAGCGAGCTCCCCTCCCCTGGGGCACGGCACAGATGGCTGCTCCTTGCCTCCCTGCCCAGCTCCCCACAGCCCCTGAGGATCAAGGCTCCTGCCCATGTCACAGCTCTCCCCAGCCCTGTGACGTCAGTCCTCTGCCAGCTCCTGCTGCGGGACGTGGGCCCCTCGGATGGGCAGAGGCAGCCTTCAGAGCTCCACAGTTCTCCTTCTGCCAGTGCTGTACCTTTTCTAGAAAGGAGCGGGAGGGGAGCGGGTTCCCGGGGGTGGATCTGCAGAGCACTGGGCTCAGCATCTCCCAGGAGGTGCAGAGAAGTCAGGAAGGCTGGGCCCTGAGCACAGGTCTGGGCTATGGGCAGACAGAGCAGGGTGGATCTCGGCTTTGCCTTTACCAGTTGGGTGGCCTGGGGCAGGGGACAGCCTCCTGCTGACATGGGGAGAAACATCCCTGACAGTGTGCTATGGAGACTGGACAACATGTAGAGTGATCGCGACATATTTCCATTTCTTTCATTTCGTCTGCACATTTCCAGGCACATCACAGATACACCCCTGCAGCGTGGGTACCCCGGCTATCATCCCTATTTCACAGATGAGCAAATGGGGGCAAAGCCAACAGGACTCGAGCTGGGCTTTGAACCCAGGCAGTCCTGGCTGGAACCCCAGGTTGTGTCTTTTATTATGGGAAAACGTGAATATACACACAAGTAGATAGACCAGCACCACGCCCTCCATGTGCCCATCACCTGGCTGTGACGATTTCCAACTCACAGTGGATCTTTCTCCTATGCCAGGAGTGCCCACCCCGCCATGTGATCTGATGTGAATCCTGTACAAGTATCATTTAAACTATAAATATTTCAGTACACATCTCTAAAAGCTACGAACTCTGATTTCAGAAAGCATAACCACACAACCATCATTGCTCCGAAAAAAAAACCCAACAATAATTCCTTAATAGCATTGCCCACCCTATGTTCCAATTTCCAATGGTCTCATAAATTTCATGCTATTTTTTTTTTTTTTGTGTACCAGGGATTGAACCCAGGGGTGTTTTACCTCCGAGCTACACCCTCGGCCCTATTTTTTATGCTTTATTTTGAAACCGGGTCTCACGAAGTTGCGGAGGGCCTCACTAAGTAGCTGAGGCTGGCTGCGAACCCAGATCCTCTGGTCTCCGCCTCCCAAGTACTGGGATTACAAGCGTGCGCTACCATGCCCAGCTCATGCTATTTTTTTTAACCACAACTGATGTTCTTGGATCAGAATCCACATTATTTTACACATTGGTTGGTTGGTGCTTCTCTTCAGTTTCATTTATAGTCTCTCTTTCCATCTCTTACTCGCTTTTCTTCCAAATCCTAATTGTCCCATGGCCCAGAGCAGTGCTGTCCAGTAGAAATACAATGTGAGCCATGGAAGTAATTTAAACTTTCTAGTATTCACACTCAAGAAAAGGAAAAGGACGTGAGTGAGATTAATTTTGATAATATATATGATGTAACCAAATATATCTGCTATGGTTTATGTGAAGTTTGTTTCCCAAAGGTTCCCGCGCTGGAAGGTTGGTGCTCATTGTGGGGCTGTTGAGGTGGTGGGACCCTCAAGAGGTGGGGCTATGGGAGGTGGTTAGGTCAGGGGGCTCCACCTTCAAGAATGGATTAATCCTGTCTCTCAGGAGTGGGTCAGGTCTCCTGCTACTGGATTAGTTACAGAAGAGTGAGCCAGGCTCCTCCCCGGCCTCTTGCTTCCTTGTTTGCACATGGGCCCCTTCTGCACATGGCCGAAAGTTCCTTTTTTGCTTCTCTGCCATTTGGTGACACAGCCAGGACACTGGTTTGGATCCTCCAGCCACCAGAATAATGAGCCAAATAAACCTCTTTTCTTTACAAATCACCCAACCTCAGGTGTTTTGTTATAGCAACACAAAATGGACTAAGACAATATCCAACGCATTATTGTTTCCACATGTAATTGATATAAAAATCGTTAGTGAACTACTTTATGTAATTTTTTTCCTGCTAACTCTTTGAAGTTGGTGTGCATCTTGTATTCACCGTGTATCTCAGTTTGGGCTGGCCATGTTTCAAGTGCTCAGTAGCCTCATATGGCTAGTGGCTACCATATTGAACAGTACAGCTCTAGAATTTGGCTACTTACTGCATCCCATTCAGAGCCTGTGGTGTTGGAATAGTTGTTATGGCTTGCATTTAAAATGTCCTCAATACCTCATGTGCTAGACGGCTACTTACTGCATCCCATTCAGAACTATGGTGTTGGGATAGTTGTTATGGCTTGCATTTAATGTCCTCAACACCTCATGTGTTAGACAGCTACTTACTGCATCCATTCAGAGCCTGTGGTGTTGGGATAGTTGTTATGGCTTGCATTTAAAATGTCCCCAACACCTCATGTGTTAGACAAGGCAGCTATGTTGGTCAAGGAAGCCATGTTTGGAGGTGGGACAGGGCTAAAGGTGGACACTTGGGGTCATGGCCGGGGACTGTATTTTCCCAGGCCAGCCACTGCAGCTTCCTCTCTCTTCCCTGCTGTCATGAGCTGACAACAAACTGTCACCCTCTCTCTCTCTTTCCCACCATGATGCCCTGAGGACCTGTAGCTGTGGCTCCTGCTTAGAAGCTAGCCTAACATGAACTGAAATCTCAAGAACTGTGAGCCCCCAAATAAATCCTTCTTCCTTTAAGTTTTGTGTATCAGGTGTTTGGGTCACAGTGGTGAGAATGCTGACTAAAATAGATATAACAAAAAAATATGTTTGGTGTTTGACCCTGACAGAGCGCCTAAATCTCAGAACTTCCTGGGCCATAAAAACATCTTTTTATCTGACTCTCAGCGGGCTCCTGGGGAGCTTCAGGATGGGGGCTGCCGCCAGAAAGATCCAGCCATGATAAGAAGCTTGGACTTCTCAGCTCCAACTCCTATCCTCCAAAAGGGGCTAAAGATTGCATAACAATTGATTGTACCTATGAGATGAAGCCTCCAGGAAAATCCCAAGATGACAGGGCTGGGAGAGCTGTGGGTTGGTGAACACTTGGTGGTGTTGGGAGCGAGGTTAGTGGGAGGGTGTGGAAGCTCCACCCCTTCCCCCTAGTGCCCTGTGCATCTCTTTCATATGGCTGTTTCTGAGCGGGCTCCTTTACAATCATTCTGTCAATACAAGTAAATGTTTCCCTAATTCTGTGAGTCATTCTAGCAAATTATTGAACCCAAGGAAGGGGTCATGGGAACCCTTTGTGTATACTGGTTGATCGAAAGGTCAGGTGACTACCTGGGACTTGGGATTGGCATCTCAGGTTCGCAGTCTCGTGGCACTGAGCCCTTACCTGTGGGTCTATGCTAACTCCAAATAGGTATGTCAGAAGTGAATCAAATTGTAGGACACAGAGTTGGTGTCAGAAAGTTGGACATTTGGTCGCAGAAGTGTTGTAAGTAATGAGCAAGAAACAGCTGGTGTCTCCAGTCCAGCGCACTGCTCTCAACCCTGTGACCCACTTAGTACTGTGAGTCCTTGTCCCTCCCCCCTCCACCCATCCCATCATTGCCCTCAAGCAAATCCTCAAAGCTCTTTGTCCTTACCCAGCTTTTCTCCTGCCACTCTACACACCTAGGACACTCCATTCCCCACAAGTCCCCTGCACCAACCACTCAAGCACCCAAGAAAATTCTTCCTCCAGGCAGCCTTCTAGAGAGCTGATTCATTGGCAGCCCCTCCCATGTCATTTCAAACTCAACAGTCCTCTGGGCCTCTACTCAACTGCACCGGGCCATGTCCCTGTGGAAATATTTGTGAGTGTCCCTTGAGGTCTCCTGGGTCCTCACAGATCCCACCTAGGGCAGAGGGTAGGACTGAGGCCACACGGCAGTGCTGGATGTCGGGTCTCTTAGGTACGCCAGGCTCCAGATGGGACCCACTGAGGACAGCACTGCGGGAATGTGGATGTTATGGTTCAGGAAAGCATGTGTTGGCAATAGGGCAAGGCTCAGAGGCAGGGTCAGAGGAGGTGGGTCACTGGGGGTGTGGCCTTGAGGACTATGTCTGTCCCTGGCCCCTTCCCTTCTCTCTCTTTGCTTCCAGCTGCCATGGGTTGAGGAACTTTCCTCCACCACACTGCAGTGATGTCTCTCCTTGGAGGTGGCCAACCATGGACTAAACCTTTCCTCCTTAAGTCCTTCCGGTCATGTAGTTTGGTCACAGTGATGGAAAATCTTACTAAAACACTTGACAAGGACGATGAAACGGATGGGTTTGCACCAGTGTTTACAAAGCATTTTCCTGTTTACATTTCATTCATCCAACCGATTTATGAGTGCCTATTGTGCCAGCTACAGGACATCAGAATGGCGTCAGTTGAGCTGGGCGTGGTGGCACATGCTTGTAATCCCAGTCTTTGGGAGGCTGAGACAGGAGGATCGCAGGTTTGCAGCCAGCCTTAGCTACTTAGTGAGGCCCTCTGCAACTTAGTGAGACCTGTTTCAAAATAAAGAATAAAAAAGAGGGCTGGGGGTGTAGCTCAAAGGTAGAATGCCCCTGGGTTCAATCCCCACAGTGTGCCACACACACACACACACACACACAAAAGAATGGCATCAGTCATTGATTGCCAAGCAGTATTCTAAGCACTGTCCATGAAATAATTCATGCAATCCACTCTTGTCTTACATGGAGGGGCTGTTAAAATCCCATTTTACAGATGAGAACAATAGAGACACAGACTGGTACAGTGATTTCTCTAGAGTCACACAGACTGTGACTGCCAGGGCTGGGATTTGAACCCCTGCACTCACAGCACCGCCTCTCTGTACAATAAAATTATAGTGGTGACTGAGAGCCAGCACTGCCCTCAGGGGTCTCTGGGGTGGTGGGAATTATGCGCAAAGTTTGGGGTTGGGAGCCTTCCTGGGGGAGGTGATTACCCAAGGTCTCAACCTGTCCACACGCCGTCCCGTCTCTATGGTGGAGCTCTCGTGTAAGGGTCTGGGCCTGGCTTTCCTGCTAGGACACGTGGATACACAGCGTGCCTGGCGACCTCCCTGCGGCTGAGTGGCGATGCTGGCTGGATCTGGAGGCAGGAGCAGGGCCTCCTCACAGGGCAGACAAGGGCCGCTCTGTCTCTCAGCCTCTGCTTCTCCTGAGGCGAGATCCACTGGCTTCCTCCACTTCTGCCAGGGGCTGCCTGTGGCTGCGGATGAGTCCATTGCCTGAGGGCTCTCCCGCAGCTTGTCCTGAGCTGCTGGAGGGACAAATTCACTTTGCACTCTCCTACAAGATGCACCGTGAAGCCCCGACAGGGGAGACCCCTGATAGGCACTTGTTCCCATAAACACCCCATTTCCCTGCCCTGCCCAGCACCACAGCTGCCAGGGGAAGAGAGGGGATGAGGACTTGGTCCTTGGGCTCCAGCTGCTGTTCCCTAAGCCCCCAGGAACCTCTGGATAAGGATGGGCTTCTTTGGACCAAGAGGAGACAGAGGTAGTGGGGTGCTAGTAAATCAACAACTGGCTCTCAATGGGGAAAAGCGCAAATTTATAGTATTTCCAGATTTCCGTGGTGTAAATATCCCACCATGACCAAGTTCAAATCTAATACAACAACCTGCTCTAGGCCCATCAGGCCTAGTAGGGCCACAGCTCCCTCTCTACCCAGGGAAGACGCCCTTCCAACCCCTGTTCATCCTCCAGCTCCAGGGTAACGTCACCTCCTCCAGGTGGCCTTCCTGGCCCCTGCGCGGTGGCCCCAGCCCCAGCGCTCCTGTTATGGCTCTCAGCACACTTCATGTAAACCAAGGGTTTAACTGCCTCTCTCCCCGCCAGTCTGGGAGCCCTGCGGTGGCCCCATGTGGCTCTGTCTTCTGCACTACTATATCTCCCCTCTGACAGGTAGCCCTGGCCCAGGATTAGGAAATGTTTGTTGAATGAATAAACTGTAGTGACTCTGGTGACCTTGACAGCAAATGCGTCTTTTCATCTGCCACTGGCCAGCTCGGCCCCAAGCACAGAAGAGATATTAATTCATTGAATCCTGAGAACAACCCGAGACAGGTGTGATGTCCCCATTTTACAGAGCAGGAAACAGAGCCTCTGCCAGACCGTGGCAGAGCTGGGCCTGGGACCCTGCTCAAAATGCTCCTAGGCACGCACTCGGTGTCCCTGTCCTGTGAGATGGGTGGGACTGGCCCATCATCTGTACTTTTATAAACAACAAAACAGGCTCAGATTCCAGCTAAGAGCTTTGCAAAGTTTAGTAAATCAACAACTGGCTCTCAATGGGGAAAAGCGCAAATTTATAGTATTTCCAGATTTCCGTGGTGTAAATATCCCACCATGACCAAGTTCATGGGATGGGATGCTGCAGGATTAGTCCTCAGGGTCTCCCGTGCAAAAGCCAACTGTCAACTGGCAGGAGCCACATGTTGGAGCCTCAGAGCTTTCCAGTTGGGAGAACCTCACCATCTGGAGACCGTTAGTCTAATCCTCACTTTCCAAGTGAGGAAACTAAAACTCCGAGAGGGAGGTGACTTGTCCCAAGTCATAAGTGATCATCTCGCCCTGCCCCTCTGCCCTTTCCACAACCCCATGATGCCACTTAGGGTGACGCGCGCTGCATTTTACGGTTTACACGATACAGTGGGTTTGCACATCGGCTCGTTCCCTGATCCTCACAATCGTCTTCTGGGGTTTTGCTCTTCATTTGCCTTTGAGCAGGTGGCGTTCCTTCTCTTGGCCTCAGTTTCCCCAAGAAGTAGGGCAAGGGATGGGGTGATGCACAGATTATTTTGTAAGGTCCTGCTGGTGGTGACAGTCCGCGATTTCCAGCTTTTTTCCACCTGTCCCTTCTGGTGCCGGATGGGCCTCACCATCACGGTGGCATTCTATGTTCACATTTTCTTTTCTTTTTTTTTTTTTTTGCGGTGTTGGGGATTGAACCCAGGGGCATTCTACCTCCGAGCTACACCCCCGGACCTATTTTTTATTCTTTATTTGGAAACAGGGTCTCACTAAGTTGCCGAGGGCCTCACTAAGTAGCTGAGGCTGGCCGCGAACCTGCGACCCTCCTGTCTCAGCCTCCCAAGTACTGGGATTAAAAGCGTGCGCCACCACGCCCGGCTTATAATTACATTTTCTAGTCACAGGCATGTGCACACAGGCACATACACAGCCACAAACACAGATCTTTCTTTTTCTTTACACCCATCCCGACTGGCATGTTGTCAGTCCCTTGAGCACAGAACAAGGTCTTTGCTTCTCTGAATTCTCCATCCCGGAACACCACAGCTGCTTATTGGCGTTTACTCAATTGAGTTGCTTTTTACGGTAGTGAGTTCGCCGTCACTAAAGTCTGGGCAATGTTTCTGGTGCATTTGGACCAAGATCCTTTAAGCTCTACAGATTTAAGTCCTAGGACTGTCCAAGGCTGCCTAAGCCCTGCCGTGGCCCTCCTGACCCCGCGGCCTCTCTGGCTCAAGGCGGATATTCTATCTGTAGGATGTGAAGGGACTGGAGGTGCCGACCGTAAGTGAGGAGATTCACGGGCTTGATTTCCCCCTAATCTTCCAAACAACACTGTAGGATGGGTTACACTGGGTGTGACACCCGTCTATTTTCAGGTGGCAAATGATCTTTAGAGAGGACACTAGCCTTTGGAAGGACGCGCGGCTATGGTGCACCCAGTTTGGCCCGGGGCCACCTAAGGGTGTGCTTAGTCTACCCCTCCGGGCTGCCTTCTTGTGGGGAGGGGGGCAGACAGACAGAAGCCTCTCATTCTATCTGTTATATAAACAACCCCAAAGCCCACATAGCCAGAGGAGCCTGGCCCGTAGCTCAGGAGGAGGCTGGCCACCTGCCCCGGGTTGGGGAGGCCTCTGCAGAGCCTGCTCGGGGCCCTGGCCCCTGGGATTTATCAACTCTGGTGCTAACACAGGTGGAAAATTCCCACTTTCTGAGCTTGGATTGAGGAGGATTTCTGACATGCATGAACTTGCTTGTATTTCACATTTTTGGAGCCCAAACCAAAACCCTCTGAGATGCCCTGCCCAGCCCACTGTGAGTCTGACCCACCCAGCCAATACCGGGCAGAAGGCATGCACAGGCAGTGTAACCTCCGCTCCAAAGCCTGCCGCAGGGAAATGGGGTCACCGTTCTGCGCCTGCTTCCTGGCAGGTCCCTAACCTCTCTGAACCCTGGTTTCCGTATTAGGAGAGGCTCATTCAGTGTTAGGGATCACTATTAAGAGGAATTTGCCTAGCCGGGCGTGGAGGCGCACACTTGTAATCCCAGTACTTGGTAGGCTGAGACCAGAGGATCCGGGTTCGGGGCCAGTCTCAGCTACTTAGTGAGGCCCTCAGCAACTTAGTGAAACCCTGTTTCAAAAATAAAGAATAAAAATAGGGCTGGGGGTGGAGCTTCGAGGTAGAATGCCCCTGGGTTGGTTCAATCCCCAGTACCACAAAAAAAAAAAAAAAGAAGAAGAATTTGCATCTGATGAGCTGCCAGTTCCTCTGTCTCCAAGGATCCACTTGTGACCGCCTGGTCCCCAATTGCTACAGGAACCTCTGGAGCCAAGATGATATAACACTAACATGGTCTGCAGATGTTTAGCTGGCTGGTCATGGACTGTGGGAGGCAGGCAGATAATAGCTTCCACGTCATCTCTGAATAGGGCCGGGCAGGAGGAGGGGGTTGCATGGTTCTCAAACCTGCCTCCAGAAAATTCAGTTTTGGGATAATTTGGCAAAGCAAATTGAGAATCTTAAGAAAAAATGCCTCCTAGGCCAGGCGTGGTGGCGCACACTTGTAATCCCAGTACTTGGGAGGCGGAGACCGGAGGATCCGGGTTCACGGCCAGCCTCAGCTACTTAGTGAGGCCCTCCGCAACTTAGTGAGACCCTGTTTCAAAATAAAGAATAAAAAATAGGGCCGGGGGTGTCGGAGGTAGAATGTCCCTGGGTTCAATTCCCGGTACCACAAGAAGAAAAAAAAAAAGAAAAAAAAAAGAAAAAAAAAAGAAAAAATGCCTCCTCCTTTTTTTGATACTGGGAATTGAACTCAGGGGCATTCTATCTTCGAGCTACACCCCTACAGCCCTATTTTATTTTTTTATTTTGAGACAAGGTCTCGCTAAGTTGCTGAGGTTGGCCTCAAACCTGCAATCCTCCTATCTCGGCCTCCCAAGTACTAGGATTACAGGCGTGTGCCACCATGCCCGGCTTCCCCTTTCCTTTTTGCTTGGTATTTCTGAAAATAATGCAAAGGACAGGAAATTCTTCAGGCACAAAGGTGCTCACCATCATTTCAAAGAGGGCCATGAGACAACCTGAATGCTTAGGACCGGGGAACTGGCGAGATATAGGATCCTATATCCATGCATCCTATACTCATGCCTAAGCAGGCACGACAAATGGTGCTTCTAAGAGTTTGCCAAAAATAAGCAATGACTTCTGATGTCATGTCAAGTTTAAAAAAATCTGGGTACTAAGTTGTTTATACAACATGGCTCCCAACTCTGGAAGACAGTATACCGAGTTACAGCCAGCGTGGGTGGGTCACCCTTAGGCATGGCTTCCAAGTTTCCTAGGAAGAATATTTATTATTTTTGCCATCAAAATATTTAAGTAAGCCAGTGTTTTCTCCTTCCAAAAAATAGGGATGGAATTATGATTAGCTTATGTAAGAAAGAGAATCGGCCAATTTGTGCTTAGAGGAAAGGCCTTTGCTTACATGAAAGCCAGTAAATAAGTGCACGATCCTGTTGTAATTTAAAATGCAATGTTTATAGTGTTTACAAACTCTTTCCCCAGTGGTTTCCCACTGTACCCAAGTACCAGTCCTGAGCAGGTGGAGTCAGTGGACTCCAGTGACCTGGGACAAGGGACCAGCCGCAGGCCTGTAGCAGGCAGCTCTGGAAGGTGAGGCTGCCTCCGGGGCCGCACAGCCCATTGGTGTCACAGAATCCAGTCCAGTTCTATAAGCTGTTGTCCCAGTGAAACGACAGAAAAAGGACAAAAGCAAACCCTTCCTCCACCTGTTCTTCCTATATATTCTGTCTCAGTCAGCTGGGTTGAGTCTCTGGGTGACATTTTCATGATCTAGGGTTGCGGGAATGGCAGTGTTTTCTGAGCCCTCTTGCACCTGAGAAGATCTTTCTGCTGCGGTCACTCACAGGGGACAGTTCAGCACCTGCTGTGGTTGGGATGTGGTTTCGGTATTGTCTCCTAAAGGTTCATGTGTTGGAGGCTTGGTCCCCATGGTGGTAGTACTGGGAGGAGATGTAGGACATTTAAGAGGTGGGGCCTGGCGGGAGGTCTTTAGATCATTGGGTGTGTCTTCAGAAGGGGCTGTGAGACCCTCTCCCCTCTGGCTTCCTGTCTTCTTTCCATGTGCATTCCTGTGATTGCCATTCACCGTGAGCTGACACAGACAAGGGAAGGGGGCTTTCAAGACCCTGTAACATGCTGTTTGAGCTTTCAACATCCCAAACTGTGAGCTAAACAGACCTCCTTTTTTTTTTTATAAAGTTAGCCTGCTGCAGGCCTTTCATTATAGTCATGAAGAATGGACTACCTATTCTGTTTCTCTCCTGTCTGTAGATACTCCTCTGTTGGGGTCTGATATATTTGTTGCTGCAGAAAAGCCTGAAGGCAACCTGATTTTTCTTGCTTTGTATGTTGTCTATTCCTGTTCCCAACCCCCACCCCCAACCTCCAGTCAGTGTGTACTTTCTTTTTTTTGTTGTTTTTTTGCGGCACCGGGGATTTAACCCAGGGGCATTCTACCTCCGTGCTACACCCCTGGCCCTATTTTTTATACTTTATTTTGAAACCGGGTTGCGGAGGGCCTCACTAAGTAGAGAGAGAGAGAGAGAGAGAGAGAGAGAGAGAGAGAGAGAGAGACGGAGAGAGAAAGAGAGAGAGAGAGCTGAGGCTGGCCGCGAACCCGGATCCTCTGGTCTCTGCCTCCCAAAGTACTGGGATTACAAGCGTGCGCCACCACGCCTGGCTTAGTCTGTACTTTCTTACAGTATATTCTATTTCTCTTTGCAATTAAACAATGCTCTCAGCGTATACTTAAGGGACAATCTCTCATCTTATCCTTTCTCACAGCCTGTGAGGGAGGCAAGACTCCATTTCATAGGCAAGGACTGAGGCTGGGGAGAGGGGTCCCGGAACTCAAGCCACATCCCGGGTTTTGGGGGGGCTTCCCCTCACCATCATCTTGGGCCACTCAACTCTGGCAATGTGAGGCAAACCTGCCGAGTACAAAAGAACCTGGATGATGGAGTCACACTGGCTGGCATTCAGATCCCAGCTCTGCTACTTACTAATGGTGTGGCTTTGAGTGGCCCCTCTCTGAGCCTGGGTCCCCCCACTTAGAGGGCAACGAGCACCACCTCTGGGGTGACGGTCCGTGGAGCATCCAGTGTGATCACCCCCCGCACGCAGGGCCTCACTAGCATCAGCCTGTCTCAGGCCTGACAGTTGCCTCTGCTTCCCCCATCCAGATGGTGCTGGGCAGTGAGTGGTCCAGCTGTCCCCACCTCCACCCCTCAGTCACAGACACGGCAACCCAAAGGGACTCCCCGGAGAAATTCCCCAGGCCGCCTGCAAGGAAATTCCCCTTGTCTTGTTTACCCTCTCATGGAACACACATCTCTTGCTGGGAAGGATGGGGTGGGGAGGGCAGGGAGCAAGGGGACAGGAGTATCCCAGTTGAAGGTGGTTAGCTCTCCAGGGGGGGTGCTTCCCGCCATGGCAACATGCCCCCCTGGGGCTCAGGCTCCTACTGGCCTCTCCTGCCCCATTGGCCTCTCCCCAGCAGCTGGCTCGTGTTGACTCCCAGCAGCCTTCCCGGTTTCTCCCTCACTCCTGTGCCTGTCTGGGGAGGCAAGACCAGGAGGGAAGAGCCAGCTCAGCCCCTGCCTGGCTCTGCCTTACCTCCAGAGACCACATACTCAGCCGCAGGCAGGAACACCGTACCTACTTGGCAGGTTTATCAGGAGGAATATTTGTGATAATTTTGGGAGCAATGGTGCCCTGAGGCCAGGGCGGGGCTTAAGTATATTTCCATGGGCACAGGGCAGCCTCTCTCCCCTTTTTCAGTTCGCGCATGCTCCTTCCCCCATTTAGGCCCTCAGTCCTTTACCTGGGTGTGGCACCTGGAACTTGAAACCTGTCTACAGTGGGGAAGGACTGAAAACTTGCCCACAGCGACAAATCAGACATAACGAATGTGTTACAAGCTGGTTGTGGGGACCTGCAGGTAGCAGGGAGGCAGTGTGTGTGTTCACTTGTGTGTGTATGCATGTGTGTGCATGCGTGCGTGTGTGTGTGTGTGTGTGTGTGTGTGTGTGTTGGGGTGGTGGCAGATAGAGGCTCAGAAAGGGAGAGAGATACTGCCATTTGGCTCCTGCTACAGAAGACTTAGGAACAAGACCTGATGCCATGTCCTGGGTTCTCTGGGGATGGGACCTGGGGTTACAGGTGCACAGTGCTGTGTTAGAGTCACTCGGGTCCCTACCTCTCTCTCCCACCAGGTTTTGAGCTCCTCATGGGCAGAGGTCTGTGAGCAGGGGGAGCCCAGAACGGTCTCTTAGTGAATGGTGTAAGGAGGAGGGAATACACCATTCTGAGTCAGGGGAGGTGTGGGAACTTTCACAGTCATTGTCATATCAAGAGAGCAGAGGCTCTTGTCCCAGAATACAGGTGACAAAGAAGAGGCTCAGAGAGGTCTGTGATCTGCCCTGGGCTGCTCAGCCAGTAACTGGCCAAGCCTAGCACTGGCCTGTTGGACAAGACTGGTTGGTGCTAATTTTTCTAAATATTGACTTTAAAAAAGCAATACTAGCCGGGCGTGGTGGTGCATGCTTGTAATCCCAGTACTCTGGGAGGCGGAGACCGGAGGATCCGGGTTCGCAGCCAGCCTCAGCTCTCTCTCTCTCTCTTTCTCTCTCTCTCTCTCCCTGTCTCTCTCTCTCTCTACTTAGTAAGGCCCTCCGCAACTTCGTGAGACCCGGTTTCAAAATAAAGTATAAAAAATAGGGCCAGGGGTGTAGCGCAGAGGTAGAACGCCCCTGGGTTCAATCCCCGGTACCACAAAAAAAAAAAAAAAGCAATACTAGCGGCATACAACTCTACCCAGTACTTGGGAAGCTGAGGCAGGAGGATTGTAGGTTCAAGGCTAGCCTGAGCAACTAGTGAGATCCTGTTTCAAAATTAAATAATAATAATGATAATTAATAATAATAATAATAGGCTGCGGCTGTGGCTCAAAGTTAGAATGCCCCATGTTCAATCCCCAGTACCAATAAAATAAAATAAAATAAAATTTAAAAAAAGCAATACTAGCAGCTAAATAATTAGCACACCTGTGAGACTGGGTTGTGGGCTCAAATTGAGACCTAGGTATAAAGAACTGGAGCAGAGATGGTAGAACCCCAGGCGTGGACCAGGGAGTAGGGAGGGCTTAGCCCTGCTGGCCTACCTTCCTGGAGCAGAGGTGCCTTCTGACTGAGATATGGAAACTTTGGGAAAAAATCCCTGGGGCCAGATGGAAAGGAGACCTTTCTGGGGGCAGGTGCAACCCCCTAACCAGGCAGATCTTACCTCCCCAGCATGCTCCTGATGAAGGCAGGGACGCTGACCCCAACTTTCTCTACAGGCTGCTCTTGACCACCCAACCGTGCAGCGGCCCATCCATCTTTGTCTGTCAACTTATTTAAATTCTCTGCATAGCACAAGTCACTTCCTGGTGTTTCCCTTCTCCTGTCCTCTCTTCAAAGAGCCAGCTCTTGTTTTCTCCTTAGATGGCTTACTTTTTTTTTTTTTTTTAGTTATTATTCATTAACTAGCTTTTTTGAATTGAGCTAATTTATTTGTAATCCTCATAGCTTAATAATTTATAACATAAAGGTCTGAACTCTCTGAATATGGCTTTTGCTGCATCCCATACATTTGATAATTAGTGTTATCCTAGTCAATCATTTTCCAAATATCTATAATTTCAGTTTGAATGATCTCTTTAATGGAAGAGTTTTGAAGAAGAGTTTTTTTTCTAGAATTTTCAAGTGGTTTGTGAGGCTTGGTGTTTATATTTGATGCTAATTTCCACAGTATGATCAGGTAATGTAGCCTGTGAGCATTCTATAATCTGGGACTCTTTATTGATATTATCTCTATATAGTGAGATTTTCTGTAGGGCCTAGAATATACTCGATTTCCTTTTTTTTTTTTTTTTTTAGAACTGGGGATTGAACCCAGGGGCATTCTACCTCCAAGCTACACCCCCAGCCCCATTTTTTGTTCTTTATTTTGAAACCGGGTCTCACTAAGTTGCAGAGGGCCTCACTAAGTAGCTGAGGCTGGCCGCGAACCCGGATCCTCCGGTCTCAGCCTCCCAAGTACTGGGATTACAAGCGTGCGCCACCATGCCTGGCTCGATTTCTATAAATGTATATTCTTTGTAGGGTACAGTATAATATGCCCCATTTCTACTCTCCTAATGGCAGTTTTTAAATTTCTGACCAACATTAGAACCTGTATCCATCTATTAATATCAAGAGTAGAAAAACAACTATTCTTCCGGATAATATAAAAACCTTCAACACACTTGCCTTCTCCCTTCTTTTTCTCTCCCACATTCAGCTCTAGTTGAAATAACACAAAATTTTAATTCCAGATTATTTTCAGACTATTTATCTTTTCTATTCTAAGCAGCCTTTTAAAATAGTTATTAAGCTTCATAATCACATTCTAGTCAACTTGTTGGCTAAAACCGTAGACTTTAACTGGTTCTACTGATCACAATAATTTTTTCTACAACACATCTTCCCCTTTCTTGAATTGTTTAATGTGATTAATTTCCTATTTGACTGGAATGCTTAATCAAGTAATTTTTTTTTAGGAACAAAGGTGCTCCCTGGGCTCTGAGTCTGAGTGAACAGAGACTCTTTAGGGTCCCCTGCTCCAGTGAGTGCACTTCCTCAAAGAGTCACAGAATGACACTAGTGACCCAGGGCCCACGCGTCCTGCCACCCTTGGGTCCCACCCTTGCCCTGGCGCCTCTTTGCTGAGCTGGCTCCTGGGTGCAGGCAAGGGTGCGTGAACTGGGCCCCTCCCTTCCTTTGCAGGCCTCTGCACACACCCAAGCTGCAGAAATGGGAACGTGGGAGGATTTTGTCTCTTTCTGATCTCCATTCCAGTTTGCTTTGCTCTCTCTCTCTACACATATATATATATCCCTTTGCAAAAAAAAAATGTATATATATATATATATATATACATTTTTATATGTGATTATGTATATATATATATATAGATATACATTTTTTTTTTTTGCAAAGGGATATACATGCTCAATATAAAATTTCAGAGTCCAAAGAGAAGGTAGTGACCAGTAAGCCTCCCTCCTGGCCCTGTTCAGCCCATGTCATCCCTCTTCTCCCAGAGGTAGCCGGGCAGTCCCCTGGTGTCCCTGCCTCTTCCTAGATGACTCTGGGCTTTCGTGGGCAGATGTGCATGTATGTGGGTGTAAGGACACATGCAGAAGTACCCCCAAAGACACTGTCCTTGCCTCTGCATGTAGCAACCTCCTATTTCGAAAATAAAAAAACACAAAGGGCTGGGGGTGTAGCTCGGAGGTAGGATACCCCTGCGTTCAGTCCTGAGTACCCCCTCCACAAACCAGGGCATAATATTTGTACATGTTTATGGGTGCATTATTGTAATTTGATACACGCATACAATATATGATGATCACATTGATGTGCCTAATGCGGTGTCCCTCCTGTGCGCTGGGATTGTCGTCTCGCTGAAATCAAGACTGAGATCGCGGACAGCGAGTGCAGCACTCAGTCGAAGGTTTATTTAGAAAAGCATAATATTCAAACCTTAAGAAAAGCAGAAAGCCCTCAATCAAAGAGTCCTCAAAGTCAGGGCGAGCAGCATTTCCATCTCTCCAAGCAGTCATCACGCTTCAGTGTTGGGAATTTCATACTCTTCTAGTCATCTTGAAACAGATTAGAGGTCATTGTAACCTACAGCTCCCCTGCTGTGCTAACAAGAGCCGGGGTCCTTCCTCCTGCTCACTGTGTTATGGTGTCCCTTATGGAGTGGCTGTCCATCATCTCAGTTCCAGGGTAGGACCGAGCCCTGCTGTGCCACACGCCTCGGGAGCTCCCGATTCTAACTTTTAGGTAGTTTCTGATTCTATTACTATTTACAGCTGAAGGAACTAAGGCTCAGAGAGGCTGAATCACGTGTTTGCAGGAGGAATTCAGTCCCCTGCACCCAGCTTCAAAAGAAGGAGGAGGAGGGGGAGAAGAAGAAGGAAGATGTGGGGGAGGGGAGACGGAGGGAGGGGAGGGGGAGGGGAGGGAGACAGACATCATCCTGAGGCATCTATCACTCTAATGAGCCCCCATTCGTGTGATGAGCTTTGGCTATGCAGGTGATCTGTGCAGACCCTGTCCCCAGGCCTTCGCCTGTCCCCGGTGGCTCACCTCCCCACCTCTTCCGCTCCCTTCTTCCCCCACTGTGTCTTTGCATTCTAATCATTCCATACCTGGACACTTCTGGTCAGAGGAAAGCCCCAAAGTCCCTTCCCCCACCTCTCACTTTAAGAGGCACAGAAAAGGGGATCCAAAAAAGGGGGTGACTTGTCCCAGGTGCAGCGACAAGCAGCACCTTCCCAAGGAAACACAATTCCTAATGTCCTGTTACAGAATTCAGTAACTACCTGCCCCTCCCTGGCTCTGTCCCCAGAGAACACGATTTTACTTAGTTCTGGGCTTATCCTCTGTGGCTTCTTTTCAACATATGGGAATATTCATTTTTCCCGGGCTTCTGGGAGGCAGAGGTGCAGTGCACCTGTGAGGTACGGTGGTGGGCGCGAGGGGCACTGGGGCCTCTGTGACCAGGCAGTGCCCGAGGTATGTTCTTGTTGCCTGAGCCTAGGTGCTGGGGCTGAGTGAGGCCTAGTCCTTCTCCCCAAGAACCTTCCAGGTGTTTGAGGGGAGGAAAGGAGTCAGGGCACAGCCGATGCTTCTCAGAATGTTTAGGCTCAAACTCTCCTGGGTGGAAGCTTGGCCATTAGGGGTCTGGAGGCCTGCTTCTCGGGGACAGGATTTCTGTCCTATCCTGAGAGGGCGGCTGTGGTAAATGGTGCAGAAACACAGGGGCCAGAAAATGAGACACAGACTCAGAGGTCCCCGGTCTCTCACCTGTGGGGATAAGGCAGGAAGGGCCTAGGTAGGGTGGCTTTGGGGTACAGGGTGCAACCCTTTGCTAAAACAGCTTGCTTCAAAGTAAGGTTAGAGGCCCACCTGCTTCCAAATCCCTGGAGATACAGGAAAGTCCTTGGGTACCCAGACCTCAAACCAGAGTCCCTGGGGTAGGACCCCAGCACCCAAGGGGTGACCTGCCTCCAGGTAAATCTGAGGTCCAAGGTCTGGCCTCTTCTCATCTGCCACCGGAGTGGGGCTGCTTAGGACACCCTCCAGGAAGAGGAGGAGAAAGGGCCTCACAGGAAAACCAGCACAACAGCAACCACAGGAGGAAGGGGCTGTGCTGGGCCCCCGGCACTCTACAGTTTACAAGACCCCAGTGTCGGCTGCGGGGAATGCTGAGTCTCAGAGATCCCTCGCCAGCTGGGAGTCAGGTCTCCATGCCCACGCCACCGCCCGCACACTGGCAGCAGGGCCTGAGGGGTTTGGAGAAGCTGGGACCTGGGGCTGGGCACAGGCCCGACTAAATGCAAAGTCTGAGCTCTGAAGGAAGGCCGGTAAGGGCCCTTACTGTTATAGCCAGGAGTTTGTAGCTGGGGTGGGGGCTCTTTTTCCTGTCCCCTCCCCCCCAGGCTACGAAGCAAACACAATAGCTGTGATAGTAACAGGCTGGTGTATCACACCAATGCCATCTGAGCTAAGTCTCACAATGACCCCCAAAACAGGGCTGTTATTCCCATTATACGGGTGAGAAAACTGAGTCTCACAGCGCTTCCCTGGCCAGTAACTGACAGAGTCGGGATTTGAACCCAAAGCCACATTCATTCTACTTTGCTTTGGGCTGCGATCTTTTTTAGGAGGGGAGGGGTTCACGTTTTTCTCGGTTCCAGAACCTTTCATGTACCACTTGGAAGACAGAGTCAGAGAAATGCCTGACTGGGTTTGTTCTGGAAAGCAGCCCTGGGGTGCATTTGAGGGAGCGGGCCTCCAGGAAAAACCGAGGAATTTGGAGAAGGGTTTAGACTCAACACTTGTCATCGAGGGTCGGTTGAGGAGGTGGAGTGTGGAGAGGACCCATGGGGCCAAAATTGTGCAGATTCCAAGGAGTAGAAAATGGACCCATTGCTCAGCGGGAGATGAGTTTTACCTCCATCGAAGGAAGAATATATATATTTTTTTGCGGTACCAGGGATTGAACCCAGGGACATTGTACCTCCAGGCTACACCCCAGCCCTATTTTTTATTCTTTATTTTGAATCAGGGTCTCACTCAGTTACGGAGGGCCTCACTAAGTAGCTGAGGCTGGCCGTGAACCCGGATCTTCCAGTCTCAGCCTCCCAAGTACTGGGATTACAAGCGTGTGCCACCACGCCTGGCTGAAGGAAGAATTTTTTAACAGTAGAACTCTCCTAAAATGGGAAAGGCTACTTGTTAAGTAATGAGTTCCCCATTCCTGGAAGCATGCACACTAAGGTGGATACTCATGGGTTGGGGATTCTGAACTGAGTGGATGTCAGAAGTGATACACTGAGGGTCTCAGTTAGTAAGTTACCATCATTTGACTTGACCCAATGGTCCTCTAAAGATTCAGAAAAATTCTTAAAGCAACATACACACCGTCTGCTCTGTGGGCTTTCTTCCCTTTACCTTTCTTTCTTTCTTTCTTTCTTTCTTTCTTTCTTTCTTTCAGCAGTTTTAGGTTCACAGCAACATTGGAGGTAAAGGGCAAAAAATTCCCTTATGTCCCCTGCCCCCATGCACAGCCTCTCCCATTAGCAATATCCCCTACCACGGGACACACTGGTTGCCACTGATGAGCGTCCCAGACACACTGCTGCGTCCCGGAGCCACTGCTCGCTCTGTAGCTCCCTTCTGGTGTTTGCATAAAGCTCTCTGGGTCTGGATAAATGTGTGCCGTATCCACTATCACAGTGTGGCACAGAATAGCTTCTCCGCCCTAAAACTCTTCCGTCCTCTGCTAACGTGGCCCTCCCTCCAGCGCCTCCCTGGCAACCGCTGATGTTGTTCCTGTCTCCGTAGTTTTGCTTTTCCCAGCGTGTCCTGTAGTTGGGATCATGCGACATGTCGTCTTTTCAGATCGCCTTCTTTCACTAGGTAACACGCTCTGTGTGCCTTAGCGCTGTGACCGATATTCATTCGTTCATTCGACCTTTCAGTCATTCAACAAACACTGAGCACGTCCGCTGTTTGTCCACACTGTTCTCATGTGGAGGGGGCAGTTGTGAACCGAAGGAACGCGGTCCCTGCTTTCATCCTGAAAACCAGAGTCTCCCGGTGAGTCCGCGGGGCTCTCCCTGGCCCCGGGCGAGCCCCTCCCTGACCACAAGCTGAGCAGAGGAGAGGAGCAGCCCTAAAGTCGCCCTCAGCTGCCTGGAACCTTTTATTCAGCTGTCACAGGGCGTCGCTCTTCCCTGTTGGGTCTCCTCGGCCAGTGTCTGCCGTATTCGCTCTAATCCAAAGTCCTCAGACTCATCACACAGGCTCAGTCAATCATCAAAATCTCCCCTGCTTGAAGGTGAGAGAGCCTGAGTCCCAAAGACGTCGAGGCATTCCCCAGACACAGACTCAGTTTCCTCTTCTGTATTGAGTGGGGTTTGGCACGCATGAATGCGGGGCTTTGCAGGGCATGAGGTTTAGGACAGAGGGGACATGAGACCCTGGGGTCCCCTGTGGGGCTGGCACATGCGCCTCTTGTTTTCAATGTCCCCCCTAGCCCTTCTCTTGACTGTCCCCCCTATTCCTCCCCAGCAGGGTGGACCCAGCAACGTTCTCCAAGCTCTGGGGTTCATGACTATGGTGCGTCCCCTTTCCCCTCCACTGCCACCAAGGCACGGCATGGTTCTTCTCTGGACAAGCGAGGTGGGGGACAGTGTCACCTGGGGTCGCTCGCCCTGCCCCAGCCACCCCACAAGCCCTTCTGTCACTCAGAGAAGGCATCAGAGGTGGGGTGCCTGGCAGCCCCCATTGCACCACGCCCAGGCTGGAGCTCCCGCTTCCTGGGTGGCTCGAGCCGCAGGCAGCCCGTGACTCAGTGAGGCGCTTTGTAACCTGCCTGGACAGCGTCACCCGCCCTCGGCAGCTCCGGCAACGGCTACCACTTGTTGAGCCCCAGCTGCACTAGTGTGGCACTCATACACGAGCCCATTTCTGTCCTGCCTGGTGCTTTGTGCTCAGGACCTGGGACAAAATAGCTTGTCAGACAGTGTCACCAACGGGGGCGGGGGCGCAGAGCTGGGACTCCAACCCAGGCAGGATGCAAAACCCACTGGGAACCGCAGCACTGTCCTCTGCCCCGAAGGCAGGACCGTGACAGGAAGGGCACAAAGCCTGCCTGAAATAAAGTCACCACCACCGGCCACTTCAAAGCACACCAGCCGGCATTTCCAGACCCTCACTGCTGCCAGACCTGACCCCGCTAGCCCCGGGGAGCCGGCACTTGGCAGACAGAGAAATTGAGGCTCAGAGGGGTTACATAGCGTGTCTGGGGTCACACAGGACTCAGAGGCACCGCTGTGAGGGAAAAGCAGACAAAAGTGTACACCCCGCAACTACCCCCGCTGCCCACCCTCACTGCCCGCTTCCTTAGCCCGCGGTGTCCACCCAGGAACTAGAAAAATCAAAATCACAACTCAGCCACACCACATTCTCTTCCCGAGAGAAGCCAAACCTAAAACAAACAAGACAGTCCCTTCTGCTGGGGACCCTCTCCCCAGGTCGCTCTTTAGACCCAGGGAAGGAAGGGAACTGTCCCCAAACTCCCCAGGACCTGAGCGCACTCTCAGCCTGTCCTCAGCAGAGGGCCCCTGCCGGGCGCCTACCTGGTCTGGAGCTGGCTGTGCAGGCACATCAGGGGGTGCTGTGGGTCCGGCAGGCTGCCGAAGTCCCCTCCAGTTGTCCCCACCCCTCCGCTGAGCAGGAGGAGCAGAGCTGGAGTGGCAGGGAACGGCTCATCTTTCAAGGGCTGGTTGGTGATGTCATCACCCTCCTGGGCACGTCCTCTCTCCACCTCCAGCCCGGCTGAGCTCCTGCCCAGCCTCGGAGCCAGGCTGCTGGTAGTAGTTTCTGGAAATCTAACCTGCAGAGCCAGGCGGGGATGGCTGCTGCCGCCCTCCCAGCCACGGGGGCTCCCTGAGCCCAAGAAGGTTTCCACATGTGCCTGAGAAATGTTCTATCGCATGCACTGTCTGTCCAGTAGAGCCTGGGGTGGTAGCAAAAGCGTCCCGTTGGCCGCTAAGTGGCCCCACAGGCCACGTGAGCAACCGTGCGGGACATAACATTTATTGCTTATCGTTATTTAGTTTATCAAGGTGGTCGTTTTGTGGCTGTTTTCGGTGTACACAGTGGGTATTTATACAGAAGGTATAAACAGAAGGTTCCAGGTGAGCAGGGGGAGTTCTGAAGGTTTTCTTTTTAAGCCATGCACACCTCCCAGGGGTGACCATGGTAGAAACTCGGAGTGATCTCCTGAGCCACCTCGTCTCCCTGTCTTGCTCTCTGTGGCTGTGTTTGGGCTCCCCCGAGGAGAGGCGGGGGGCATTCCTTTGGAGATATTGAGAAGTGGCTTCCTCCTGCTTTGTGGCGCTGGCTTTCTTGGCTTTTCTCTGAAGACTTGCTAACAGTCCACAGCACTTAACTTTCCCCGAGGCTGAGGAGCTGCAAAGTGCAGGAGCATTCAGACTTTTTATGATTATGATTATTATTATTATTAGTAGTAGTAGTAGTAGCAGTAATAGTAGTAATAGTACTGGGGATTGAACTCAGGGGCATTCTACCTTCAAGCTACATATCCTAGCCCTTTAATTTTTTTTTTAAATTTTGAAATAGGGTCTCACTAAGTTGCTAAGGGTCTCCTTGCTAAGTTGCTGAGGCTGGCCTCGAACCTGCACTCCTCCTGTCTCAGCCTCCCAAATACTGGGATTACAGGTGTGCATCACCACACCTGGCTTTTTTTTTTTTTTTGGTCTTAAAACTCTTCCTTTGGCCGGGCGTGGTGGCGCACGCTTGTAATCCCAGTACTTTGGGAGGCGGAGACTGGAGGATCCGGGTTCGTGGCCAGCCTCAGCGTGCATGCACGCGCGCGTGATCTATCTCTCTCTCTCTCTCCTCTCTCCTCTCTCTCTCTCTGTCTCTCTCTCTCTCTCTCTCTCTTTCTACCTAGTGAGGCCCTCCGCAACTTCGTGAGACCCGGTTTCAAAAATAAAGCATAAAAAAATAGGGCCGGGGGTGTAGCGCGGAGGTAGAACGCCCCTGAGTTCAATCCCCGGTACCACAAAAAACAAAAAATCTCTTCCTTCAGAAGGAAACCAGATAAGAGTGGGCTGGGAGGAGTTGGGAAAGATAGGGTCCGAGCCCCACCTGCTGTCACCTATGCAGAGCTTTTCCTAATCAAGTCTACAAAGCAGTGCCCAAGCCCAGTCCCATTATAAAGAAATGGGGAAACTGAGTCCCGGACCAGGGCCTGGGGGATCTTGCCTGGCCGTAAACTGGAGTCGAGGCCTCCTGACCTGCATGTCCCAGGTGACCCATCTGCACCCTGGCCTGTCGACCACATTGGAGCTCCCTGGCGGGCTCCGGACTTCCTGGGCAGGATGGGAGTCCATGGACAGGCTTCCGAGTCCTCAAAAATAGGACACAGAACGCTGTGCACATGCCTGCTCCTGGGGACGGGCTCTGCAGCCTTCTTCTAGTTACTGACGGAGTACATGATGGGAGGGGCCTATCTGTGAGACCCGTAAGAACAGGCAGAGACCTGTGGAGGTGCCCTCCAGGTGGGACACTGTGGGGTGCTATATCTCTGAGATGAAGATCCTTAAAGACCCAATCTACTGTTGATGCTTCTGTCAATACCATGGACTGAGGAAGCTTGGAAAGACCTCGGTCCGTCTTCCGCATCCTTCACGTAATATAGTTTTTAAACCCAGTTTTAAAGTCCTGGTCAAAGGCTAGTTGGTCCTGGAGCATATTAAGTTCACATTCCAACCACCTCCCTTATTGGGCTCTTGTACTCTGAGCCACTGTGCACCTGAGGCCAGGCACCAAACAACCATGGACAGTCCCTACGTCCTGCAACTCATGATAGCACGGGGAGGGTGGGAGACCTAGCTAACCCGGGCCCACCTGACACACGTAAGCTGCTCCTTTCAGCTCCAGTCTGCTGGAACCCTGTCCCCAAATGAAAACCCCTGTCCCTGCCTGGCAACCTTCTCTCCGTGGGAGCTGGAAGTCATGAAAAGTTCTGCTATTTATCTATATGCTGCCATTATGTTTTGTTCTGCTGTCAAAAGAATCTGTACATCTTATAAAACAATTTTGCAATCTCTCACTCTTCTACACCTCTTCCTCTGTCTGCCCACCCATCTCCCTATCTGCCCATCCATCCATCCATCCATCCATCCATCCATCCATCCATCCAAGCTAACTACCTTCCTCTCTTCCCTTCTACCCATCTCCCTGTCTGCCCATCCTTCCATCCATCCATCCATCCATCCATCCATCCATCCATCCATCCATCCAAGCTAACTACCTTCCTCTCTTCCCTTCTACCCATCTCCCTGTCTGCCCATCC